>JACEFZ010014334.1:0-260892 GCA_014155875.1 Cepaea nemoralis | reverse complement strand
AGAAGAAGAAGAAGAAGAAGAAGAAAAAGAAGAAGAAGAAGAAGAAGAAAAAGAAGAAGAAGAAGAAATCCCATCGATTCTTTTATCTCTTTATCCATTCTTCATCTTATAGTCCATGCTATGTGGCGTTGCTGGCCATATCCAGTCTTCCGTCTCGTGTACTGCCAATCATTTCTGATACTGTCCAGCATCTTCTCTCTCGATCTCCTCCCTGCCCCCCGTCCACTCAAACTTTCCAGCCGTCATGACGTACTTCAACGTTCCTCTTCCCATGACGCGCCCAAGAATGTTGACTGTCTACTTCTTATGCGATTGACCAATTACCTTTGTAAATTAACTTCTTTCACGATATCGTCATTGTTATTTCTATCTGTTCACGGTGTTCTCATCATTCTTCAATAAAATCACAACCCCGTAGCATCCATGTAATTCCTCACTTGTACTACTAATTGTCAATGACTCGCTTCCGTACATCAGGATTGGCCCAATATAGATAGTACTCAAGAATTCTTTTCCGTACCTATATTGACAAAGATACATTTCAGAGAATATTCTTTTTATGAAATGACACCCTTGTTTAGGTTATTCTGCATTGAGCATCGTTAATACATCTACCATCTGCTGTTTTTTTTTTTTTTTTTTTTTTGGTTTGTTAATGAAATGCCATCTTTGCTTGGGTTATTCTGTATTGAGCTTCGTTAATACATCTACCATCTGCGGTTCTTAAAGTACCAAAATACTTAAATACACTTAATTGTTTTACGTTGATTGAATTCACTTTGATGTTGCCTTTGGGTATACACATTGTATGTGTAATAACTATTTCTTCTGTTTTTCTGTTATTCAGACAAAGTCCTTTGTTTGGAATTTCTGTTGCAATTATGTGTATCACTTCTTTCATTTTCAGCGACCAAAATCATGTCATCAGTATACCGCAAGTTGCTTATGTTATGCACACGAACCAGTATTTCCGGCACATCTTGTATGGATCTTATTATTACATTGGTGTACAAAATGAATAGATCGGGTGATATTACACATTGTTTAATATGTTGAAAAATTCCCAATCGGTTGTCAATGCTTATACTTATATCTACTCTTTCACTTGTTCAATAAACTAAAGATAGGAGATACCGATGAATGCAATTGTAGAACTGGTAAAACGACAGCTAAACATTTGCTGCAAGTGTGCCCAATATATGCAGAACAGAGAAAGATATTTTGGCCCACACCTGCTTCATTTGAGGACAAGCTCTATGGAGACACCAATAAGCTCAAGTTGACTGCAGCTTACTTTAACTACATTCAGGTTGACAATTAAAGGTGCATGAAGAAGTATTTAGACTGCCGCACTTCACACCACAGGTATGTCGGTAACAAAAGCGTCCCAGAGGCATGAAATGGAATATTACTTGGATAGCAAATCCATTACATGGAAAGTCCGAATCGAAAGCTCACTGTGTGGATGTCATCTACAGACTGCATTCTTCTGGTTTCCAGAAGAACAGCCTATGGTGAACGGAAGGCCCAATATACGGAAGTGAGGCTAAGCAGCCATGTGCAGGACGTGACGATTCCTTGGGTGAGCCCAGTACCAGAGCGCTGTGTATCGGCTCTGCAAGTATGGAAGCCTCCTTGGATGGCGGGGAATGCCCATGGTCTGCCCCTGCCTTCCCTTGAGGGCTGACCAGGATGTATTTGGCTGTTCTATATGGGCCAGCTGGGATGGGGGATAACACCACAACAGTCCGAGTCAAACGTCCTAAGAAACCGCCGGGAAGGTTACCCCGGTCAACAAATGCCCTCAGAAGTCGGATGTGTCGGCCTAACGGCGCAAGAACACAGCTCTGCTCTAAACAGGCACAACGCAGTCACGTCCGAAAAATAAAAAGAAACTCCGGATGAACGCAGAAGAAGAAGATATCTACTCTTTGTTGCCAGTACATGTTCTTTATTATTCTCAGATCTTGACCATCGATGTTTAACATTTCCGAAGTTCTAAAAAGTTCTTCGTGTTTCACATTGTCAAATGCCTTGGTATAGTCAATAAAGCATAACTAACAATTTATGTTCATTTAAATAATTCTTTCTGTTAATGTTCTCAAGATGTATATGGCTTTGTTTGTGCTTTTACCTTCAAAAAATCAACACTTCTCACCTCCAATTTCTGGTTTTATGTTACTTCTTATTCTTCACATAATAATTCACAGTATTTTTGTCATTGACTCATTAAATTAATTGTGCGATGTTTTCTACAATCTGTTCTGCCAGATTTCTTTAGAGCTATGACAAAGATTTCAAGAAATCATCAAGTATATATCCACTGTTATAGATATCATTCAGCAGTTTTGTTATCACTTCTATATCCCGTTCACCAACAACTTTAATTTCTTCGACACTGAGGTCATCTGGCCACGGGGATTTATCTTTATTTTTGTGCATATTTTCTATATCTTTATTTTTCTTACTTCACAGAGAAATTACAAAATACCAGCAATGGTACACAACCTGTGGTGATATTGACAGATGCAAAATCCGTAATAGAGGCGCTCCTGTCTGGGAAATTGCCAGTTCTGAGGACACTACTTTCTGAACTTAGCAATCAGCGTAAGATCACCATACAGTGGATACCATCTCACTGTGGAGTCCCCGGAAACGACAGAGCTGATTGATTGGCTAAGGAAGGAGCAAAAGAAGAACAACCTGATGTGCCTATTACATACCACCAAAAGAAAAGAATGATCAAATCAGTCAGAAGGCCACCAAACCTTACTCAAGACGACTACCACGTTATGGACAGACCAGAACAGGTCATTCTTCTGCGCCTCAGAACAGGACACAATAGATTACGCAACCACATGTATACAAAATTCAAGATTGGTGACTCAGCCATGTGCACGTGTGGTTTGGCGTCGCAGACAGCAGAGCACATACTCCAGGATTGCCCAAACTACAACATATCCAGGCGAATCTTCTGGCCTAGAGAGACAACAGTGGAGGTTAAACTCTATGGACCGCTGAATGAACTAAAAAAGACTTGGATTCATACAAGAGACAACATTGCAGTTATAAGCATATTTCAGGCGAACGTAAGAAGAAGAAGAAGACTTCTACTTTCAGTATCGGTGGTCCTTTATATTTATCGTAACTGTCTGCATCATCAACATATACCTTTAAAAAAAATATTCTGTATATCTTTCAATAATAATTTATTTGTCCATTAATATGTTACTTTCTTTTATCTTCAGAGAACTATTTGCAATATGTTTTATAATGTCCAATAATTCTTGTATTTTTCTGTATATAGATTTTGTGTCTTCTCATTGTTCTTCGGTATCCTTGCACTGACTATTTAGACAAGCTTCTTTCGCTGCCTTACATTTTTATACTTTTTCTGTATATATTCTTTTATATTCATCTGGATTTTGTTCACTTTTTCTTCTAATGTCCTCAGTCATCCATTTCTTCTTCGCTAGTCTATTTTATTTCTGGTAATATTTCTTTTGATGTCTGTTGTATTCACCCCTTCACCATTTGCCATTGTTTGTCTTTATTGTCTATTTTTTTTTTCTATAGTAATTGCACATTTGTAATTCATTTCTTGATTTGATTTTAATATTATCAAATCTAGCTTGAAATTTATTGGAGCTCTCTTTAATGTCTTCAATTTTATTCTAATCTTCCAATTAGTGAAGCATGGTTACTTTTGCAATCTGCTCATAGTCTTGTTTTTATTTACAGTAAACTGTTCCAAAATCAATTGTTTATTAGTACGTAATCAGCTTTATTATGAACATTGTTTCCTTGACTTTTCCATGTCCAAAGGCTTTTAGGATGTAGCTGAAAGAAGTGTTTTCGATTATCATATTATGTACTCTTGTCTTAAAGTAGTGGTATCCACTACTTTTATAGTTTATTTACTCCTATTCTCACTGGTTGCGAGATCCGCACAGTGGAAGGATGGGAGATTTCCTCGCAACAGACGAGCAATATCTCCGGCGATATCTCCGGCGGGCCTACTCCCGGCGGTTGCGGGATCCGCACAGTCAGGTGGGGAGTAGTACACGCTTTACACAGGTCCGGACACTTGTGATTGACCAGATGTACGCGCCCTAATGTAGGCGCGTACGAGGCCCGCACCTGTGGGACTTGGTTGAACGCCTCTGAGCCGGGTCCCTTTGGTTCCAGGGTCTGGCCATCACTCGCCACCTGCTCGTGGAGGCGAGGTCTCGGAGGTTTGACGCTGAGCCGCCAGCGTCTGCAGCCTGCCTTGTTCCAGACGTATTGGTTACCCATTCCTCTGGAAAACACAGGACAAGACCGAGAGAGGGAACATGTCGTTTGTGCACCACGTGTTTCTCTGAAGATCTGCACAGACATTGTGATGGAATTTTGGCCACATTCCAACTCACATACTTTGGTCTGTCAAGATTGCAAGGTGCCACTCTTGTCTATTCAACGAGTCTTTCCCCTCTCTCATTTCTCTCTCCAAGGCCATATTCATCTGTAGCATCTTAGTATCTTTCTTCTCCAACATTTGCGTTGAAATCCTCCTGGACTTTTGTTTGACTGTTTTTACATTGTAACATAGCCATGTCAAGTTATTCATTTAAAAAAGTTATCACTTTCTTCTTCTATACCATCGGCAATTGATGCATAGACGTGTATGATAATCATCATCTCATCTTATCTCATCAGGTTCCTCTTGTACCATGCGGTGTCGAGGTGAAGCATAAATAGCGGGAGAGTGCCCGTTTATGGGCTTCATATATCAAGATTCCCCTGGACTTTTCCTCTGCTTCAGTCTAGTCTGTAGATCATTGCATGTTGAGGTATACTGTTAGTTGGTAATCTAGTTATATGGCCAAACCATTTAACCTGATGTTTTCTGATGAAATCTAGCTCTGCAGTCCGTTTATGCTTATTGTGTTTTCTTCAAGCGGGAAAAGAATCCCCTGCCGGCTTGCTCAGTTCATCCAGAGCAGCATGGGCCCAGATCTGTGGAGAGACATAAACATCAACGCCAACTGATAAAACACAGGATGATGACGTTTTAAGGGAAATAACCTATACAATTACAAATAATTTGTTCTGTAACAATAGTAAACTTTATTTGCATATTAACTTGTTAGTGAAGAAATACATTTAATTTTTATGGTAAAGTACAAATGATTAATTATAGAATCTTTGAAATTTGAAGCAAAATTACACAAATAATATATATCAAATTGCGATGTATTGTATAGATTATAAGCAGTATTACATCAATAGCTCTGTAAACAAATGATTAAAATGATATATCACAATGATATGATAGAAACGAGTAATCCATAACTTTATCTAGGAGGAGAAGTGTTCAGGCTCCAAGCCGACACTCTCCTTAATTTTCTGAATAAATAAATTGAGCGCGGACACAACAACTACGAAATGTCGGTTCCTAAATCAATCAATCAATCAAACAACAACTACGAAAAGATCTGCCTGTTTTTCTGTTGTCCAACTGCTTTTGTACTGACGTGTCGTAGAGAGGAGGCAGTTGTAGTAGCGTTTGCAAAACAGCTTCCATTTGTCGCTGCAATAAAATCCTCCCCCCCCCCTCCCTGACGTGTCTCCACCTCGTCGTGGTAGATGGGCTTGCGTGTTCCAATGACCCCAAGAACTATGCCGACGGTAGTACAGCTACATGTCGGACAGGTCAAGGGATAGAAACCAGACCAAGAGAGATACACACCTGCTGCCCTGCAGGTAGACTGGGGAGAGGCAGTCAAAGCCAGTTATCCATAAGTCCGAATGCGGCGCTCGATGCCACTGCATTCTTGATCCAGACATATAGTCTGAGGCTCTCAGTTGAGGGATATGACTGAACGCCTCTAAGTCAATATCCTCCGGAAGTGAGGGCCGGGCCGATGCTCACCCACTGCAGAATGGAGGTGAGATGTTGAGCCTGCTACATGCTTGGTCCAGACAGTTGTTCTACTGCTCTCAGTCGAGGGATGAGGGATCCCCGTATAAGAGGACCTGGCCGTTACTCGCCCTCCTCTGCATGGAGGTAAGATGCTGAGCCGGCAGCACATGCAGCCTACCTCGTGAGCGTTACTTAGGGTGGAAAACGCGTCCCAGTTGCACGCAATGGTTATGACGCGAGTCTGTATTTAAACTCATTGAGTGTACGCAGTCAAAGGTGGAAAAAGGACTCATTAACACGAAATGGAACGCTTGGCTAGCGAATCCATTACGTGGAAGTTCGAAGTGAAAGCTTGCTGAGTGGATGTCGTCTGCAATCTAGGGTGGAAAACCGTCTCATTAACACGATATAGAACGCTTAGCTAGTGAATCCATTACGTGGAAGTCCGAAGTGAAAGTTTACTGAGTGGAAGTGGTCTGCAGACTGACCGTTCCTGGTTTACGTGGGGAGCGGCCTGTGGCAAACGAAATACCCAACACATGAAAGTGAGGAATTAAAGCAGCCATGAGCAGGACGTGGCAATTTCTTGGGTGAGCCCAGTACCATAGCGCAATGGGCCGGCTCTGCAATTATGGAAGACTCCTTGGATGGCGGAGAATGCCCATTCTCTGCCACTGCTGTGCCTTGAGGGATGACCGTGATGTCTTTGGCCGTTCTACCTTGACCAGCTGAGATGTGGGCGACACCACAACAGGATGTCCCTCGAAACCCCCTGGAAGGCTACCTTATATAAAAATGCCCGCATAAGTCGGATGTGCCGGCCGAAGGTTGCAAATAAATTGGCACAACGCAAAAGTGTCCCTCGTTCCCGGGACAATGCTTACTATTTTGTCTTCCGGGCACAGCGTCCAGCACACGTCTGAACCGAAAGCTCGCTGAGTGGACGCCGTCTGCAGACCGACCGTTCCTGGTTTGTGCGGGAAGCGGCCTGTGGCGAACGAAATGCCCAATACATGGAAGTGAGGAATTAAAGCAGCCATGTGCAGGACGTAGCGATTCCTTTGGTGAGCGCTATATATCGGCTATACAATTATGGAAGACTCCTTGAATGGCGGTAAATGCCCATGGACTGCCCCTACCTTCACTTGAGGCCTGATCGTGAAGTCTTCGACCGTTCTAACTTGACCAACTTAGATGTGGACGGCACCACAGCAGTGAGAGACCCCCAGGACGGCTAACCTGGGTTTAAAAAACGCCCGCTAAAGTCGGATGTGTTGGTCTAAAGGCTTTGGCCCAAGGATGCATAACAAGACACACCGCAATAGCGTCTGGGAAAAAAAAACACTCCGGGTGAACGCAGCAGCAGCAGCAGCAGCTGCTGCAGAAGAAAAAGAAGAAGAAGAAGAAGAAGAAGAAGAAGAAGAAGAAGAAGAAGAAGAAGAAGAAGAAGAAGAAGAAGAAGAGGAAGAAGAAATCCCATCGACTCTTTTATCTCTTTATCCATTCTTCATCTTATAGTCCATGCTATGTGGCGTTGCTGGCCATATCCACAGTCTTCCGTCTCGTGTGCTGCCAATCATTTCTGATACTGTCCAGCATCTTCTCTCTCGATCTCCTCCCTGCCTCCCCTCCACTAAAACTTTCCAGCCGTCATGACGTAAGCAGTAGGTGGGACGCAATTTACACCTTCACATTAGGTGCAGCACCTTCGTAGTTACGTCATATTTTACTATACGAAGAGTCTAGCACCTACGCTTGACGTCACGAAACCACATTTTTTAAAAATTGGCGGGTATTTTCTTGGGTCTGGGTGTCCTGCTGACTACTTCCTGCTGTCACTTCCGGTCCCGAGCGGGCGGGCTGGAGGCGGCGTGCGGGGCAGACATTCGAGGCAGGGGACGGACATGTGGAATACTTATATAGATAAGTAGACCAACTAGTCGCCGGGCACCTGGGTTCGAGTCCCAGTGTGTGTGTGTGTGTGTGTGTGTGTGTGTGCTGCGGTGTGTCGTGTGATCGAGCCCCAATCGACCCCAATCGTGATATCGAACCCTTCGATGAGGAGACCGAAATCAATATGACAGAGTGGGAAAATGATTTATTCCATCACTCGAGTTACCCCGAGTAGGCCAAGTAATTTTTTTTTTAACGTTTATTTCATACAAAGCAATGTATATTTACAAGGTGCAATGCATGTTTCTTTGTTTGTGTATATTACAGAGCGTTGCCGTTTGTTAGTGTTATGTCACATGCGTTAATGAAACAAAAACATACATATACAGTTATGATAATGACGTACGCTTACAGTCATCCCATTCTAACGTGATTGATGGTAATGGTGATGATAATGGTGATGATAAGGATGACGGAGACAACAACGACTATGATGTGGTGATGATTCCTTCCCCTCGTTCACTCTAAACCCATCATTCTCACACGCTTATAAACCTTCAACACACCAGGCGTTCTCTTCCACACCGACAATATATACATTAAATGAAATGTTGGTGTCAAGGTCGAAACGGCAAAAGCCGCCCCACGCTTTACACTGCAGGCAGCCTCATGTAAGCTTAGTTTCCTGTAAGTGAATTCAATATTATTGCTGAATGACAGCCCTCGACTTAATCGCAAGTGCCCAGGATTTGCTTGCGGTGGGCTGGGTTGGGACCGGGAAAGCGGTCAACAAAGAGGGTAGGGAGAGAGAGGGAGCTGGGGAGGGGAGAGGAGGGGGAGGGCTAAAGAGAGAGCGCATAAACAGATTGTAATTTGTTACATTGTCCATTTGCGAATACAGCGTATACATAAATATCCCGTTTATTATGTACAAAAGCAGGCTTTTACATTGCGAATACAGCGTATAGTCATTCATGTTGGGGGGGGGGGGGGGGGGGGGGGGGGAGAGAGAGAGAGAGAGAGAGAGAGGAGAGAGAGAGAGAGAGAGAGAGAGAGAGAGAGAGCGTAAAGAGAATGGAATTTATTAGGTTCACTAAAGAGTTTACCTGAGCTGTTCCGACCGAGGTCAACCGTCGGTCGACAAGACCACTGACTCACAAATGCCAAGGTCCCATTGTTCTATCTAGGTTGGGCCCCAGGACTCAGTAACAGCGATCAACGGCTGATAAGCTGTGAAGATAATACATTTGACGTCTAGTCGAGTTGTGGTCGGTGAAAAATATGCAGTGGTCAGTCATGCAAGAGACGGAAATCTGGCGTTTAAGTATGGTAGAGTTAAGTCGACAGATTAAAATAAAATTCAGCACAAATATGTATTGTTATTTGCTGTAAATCTCTCTCTCTCTCTCTCTCTCTCTCCTCTCTCTCTCTCTCTCTCTCTCTCTCTCTCTCTCTCTCTCTCTTCTCTCACTCTCTGTCTCTCTGGCTCTCTCTCTCTATCTTTTCTCTCACTCTATGTCTCTCTGGGTCTTTCTCTCTCACTCTCTCTCTTTCACTCTCTATCTATCTCTATCTTTTCACTCACTCTCTGTCTCTCTGGCTCTTTCTCTCTCGCTCTCTCTCTTTCACTCACTGTCTCTCTCTCTCTCTCTCTCTCTCTCTCTCACTATCTCTATCTTTCTCTCTAAAATTATTAATACGGGTACTGTTTCAAACAAGGCATTACTATCATATTCTCTCTCTCTCTCTCTCACACTATCTCTATCTTCTCTCTCTCTCTCTCTCTCTTCTTCTCTCACTCTCTGTCTCTCTGGCTCTTTCTCTCTCTCTCTCTCGCGCTCTCTCTCTATCTTTTCTCTCACTCTCTGTCTCTCTGGCTCTTTCTCTCTCGCTCTCTCTCTTCTCTCTCTCACTATCTCTATCTTTCTCTCTTTTTTCTCTCCCTCTTTATTCTCTCTCCATCTTTTCTCTCACTCTCTGTTTCTCTGGCTCTTTCTCTCTCTCTCTCTCTCTCTCTCTCTCTCTCTCTCTCTCTCTCACTATCGCTAACTCTCTCTCTGTCTCTGTCTCTATCTTTATTCTCTCCCTTTCTCTCTCCTTCTCTCTCTCTTTCTCTCTCTCCTGCTCTCTCCCCATTTTTCTCTCTTTCTCTTCTTCTCTCTCTATCACTCTCCCCTGTTCTCTCTCTCTCTCTTTCTCTCGCTCTCACCCTCTGTCTCTCTGTCTCTTTCTCCCTCGCTCTCTCTTTCACTCTTTCTCTCTCTCCTGCTCTCTCCCCATTTTATCTCTTTCTCTTCTTCTCTCTCTATCTCTCTCCCCTTTTCTCTCTCTATTCTCTCTCTCTCTCTCTCTCTCTCTCTCTCTCTCTCTATCTTTCTCTCGCTCTCACTGTCTGTCTCTTTCTTTCTCGCTCTCTCTCTTTCACTCCCTCTCACGATCGCTCTGTCTCACATTTCTTTTACATATTGCAGTACACCGACCAGTTCACAATGCGCCAAGTCTCTAATGGTAAGATGGCATTTTTGATAAATCTTTCACATATTCGTTGTGTTTCTCCAAGTAGGCATACAGTTAACCTAGCAATTCTAGTATAATAAAGAGATATATGCTGTTAATCACATATAACTGAAGAATGTGCTCTGCTCGCTGCGACACCAATCAACACGTACACATGGCTGATTCATCAAGCCTGCATACAGAAAGTAGTGTCCTTAGTAAAGGCAATGTCCCACAAGGAGCGCCTCGAGCTCTAATTTTTGCATTTGCCAATAGCAATATTTGATATAGCCGAGACACGAGTGTAATGACCCAGTAGGTCAAAAACAGAGGTAATGGAAGAAACCAACGTGGAAACTAACCCACAAAATAGCCCAGAGGGGGAAAGAAATTCGTTCTAGTGCACGTGTGGTCGGAGAGTGCCGCGACTAGAGATTGTCTTCTTCTGTCATCTGGTCGCTATATACACAGTCATTGGCGTATCACTGTCCAATCTTTCCCGAGACAGCGTCGACGCAGTCGAGGGCAAGTTGTGGATCGCTCTTCTAAGCAGCTATCTGGGTTACATGCTACCAAACCCTAAAATATGAGCTTCTACCTGACATTACAGAGTAATGCTTCGCCGAATATGTTTCACAGGAACACACCAGGTCACTATTTCGTCAAGTTACCGCAGACTATTGAGGTGAGTCTACATTTCGAAGTGGGTCTGACCGAAATTCAATTCCCCAACTACTACTGCAATGTGCTAGAGAATGAAGTATGGCTAAGATACATCCCAAATTAAATTTCTCTTTATGTTTCCAAATTGAATGTTTCATGTAGAAATTTAATTGTTAATTTTTGTACAGTTTTATTGTTGAAATTTTATTTTTTCCTTCAATCATAGTAACTTATTACATAAGATACATTTAATTTTCTGAAATACAGCTGTTGTTTGCATAGGGGACAGACGAATATCTCTAGTAGATTGGGGATGTAAAATGACAACGTGAGATATTTTTTCCACCTTTGGTTAAGGAATTGTCCTACTTTTTAAAAGTTTGGCTAAAATTTAGCTAAGATTTTTCATACTTTGTTAACAAAATTTCCTACTTTTTATAAAGTTTGGATGAAATATTTCTTCACTTTTCAAAAAAATTTCACATTTGGTTAACAAAGTTTCCTTCTTTTTATAAGTTTCGATGAACTTTAGCCAAACTTTTCACATTTGGTTAACAAAGTTTCCTACTTTTTTATGAGTTTGTTTGAAATTTGGTCAAACTTTTCACATATGGACAACAAAATTTCCTACTTTTCACAAGTTTGGGTGAGATATTTATAAGTTTGGTTGAACTTTGGCCACAATTTTTCACATTTGGTCAACAAAATTTCCTACTTTTTATGGATTTGGTTGAAATTTGACCAAACTTTTCACATTTGGTTAACAAAGTTTCCTACTTTTTATGAGTGTATTTGAAATTTGGCCAAAATTTTTCACTTTGGTTAACAAATTTTCCTAGTTTTTATAAGTTTGAGTGAGATTAAGTTTCGATGAAATATGGCCAAACTTTTCACATTTGGTTAACAAACTGTCCCATTTTTTTATGAGTTTGTTTGAAATTTGGTCAAACTTTTCACATCTGGACAACAAAATTTCCTGCTTTTCACAAGTATGGGTGAGATATTTATAAGTTTGGTTGAACTTTGGCCACAATTTTTCACATTTGGTGTACAAAAGCTCCTACTTTTTATGAGTGTATTTGAAATTTTGCCAAAAATTTTCACTTTGGTTAACAAATGTTTCCTACTTTTTATAAGTTTCGATGAACTTTAGCCAAACTTTTCACATTTGGTTAACAAAGTTTCCTAATTTTTATGAGTTTGTTTGAAATTTGGTCAAACTTTTCACATATGGACAACAAAATTTCCTACTTTTCACAAGTTTGGGTGAGATATTTATAAGTTTGGTTGAACTTTGGCCACAATTTTTCACATTTGGTCAACAAAATTTCCTACTTTTTATGGATTTGGTTGAAATTTGACCAAACTTTTCACATTTGGTTAACAAGGTTTCCTACTTTTTATGAGTGTATTTGAAATTTGGCCAAAATTTTTCACTTTGGTTAACAAATTTTCCTAGTTTTTATAAGTTTGAGTGAGATTAAGTTTGGATGAAATATGGCCAAACATTTCACATTTGGTTAACAAACTTTCCTACTGTTTATGAGCTAGTTTGAAATTTGGTCAACATTTTTCACTTTCGTTAACAAATGTTTCCTACATTTTATAAGTTTCCTGAGCTTTTTAAAAGTTTGGATGAAATTTGGCCAAACTTTTCACATCTGGACAACAAAATTTCCTGCTTTTCACAAGTTTGGGTGAAAGTTGGCCAAACATTTCACGTTTGGTTAACAAATTTTCCTACTTTTCATATGTTTGACTGAGATTTTTATAAGTTTGGTTTGAAATTTGACTAACCTTTTCACATTTGGTTAAACAATTTTCTTACTTTTCATAAGTTTGGGTGACATTTGGTCAAACTTTTCACATCTGGACAACAAAATTTCCCACTTTTCATAAGTTTGGGTGAAAGTTGGCCAAACTTTTCACATTTGGTTAACAAATCTTCCTACGTTTTGCAAAGTTTCCTACTTTTCATAATTTTGGTTGAGATATTTCAGACTATGGTAAACAGTTTTTCCTACTTTGGGTAACCCGTTTCCTTAGTTTTGTTGAACTATTTCTTGAATTTTTCACCAATATGTAACATTCTCTCATCACATGCCAACTATATACACCATAAACACACCAACAAAAAATTCAACAACCAAGACGTAATTATAATATATGCCTGTTTATTTTACAGTACTTCAGTACATTTTACAGTATTTCAGTACATTTTTCAAGAATAAAAATGCATAATGTCGTTATACGAAATGAATGATGTGATATGAGGTGGTATACATAGTATCATCACAACCTTTTATTTTCACATACTTCTTCTTCTTCTTCTTCGTCCATACGGAGGTTTTTTTTTCGGACGTGATTGCGTTGTGCCTGTTTACAGCAGAGCTGCGTTCTTGCGCCGTTAGGCCGACACATCCGACTCCTGCGGGCATTTGTTGACCGGGTTAACCTTCCCGGGGGGTTTCTTAGGACGTTAGACTCTCACTGTTGTGGTGTTATCTCCCATCCCAGCTGGCCCATATAGAACAGCCAAAGGCATCCTGGTCGGCCCTCAAGGGAAGGCAGGGGCAGACCATGGGCATTCCCCGCCATCCAAGGAGGCTTCCATAATTGCAGAGCCATCACACAGCGCTCTGGTACTGGGCTCACCCAAGGAATCGTCACGTCCTGCACATGGCTGCTTAGCCTCACTTCCGTATATTGGGCCTTCCGTTCACCATAGGCTGTTCTTCCAGAAGCCAGAAGAATGCAGTTTGCAGATGACATCCACACAGTGAGCTTTCGATTCGGACTTTCCACGTAATGGATTTGCTATCCAAGCAATATTCCATTTTGTGCCACTAGGACGCTTTTTCCACCTTTTATGAAGCCCACACAGTGAGCTTTCGATTCGGACTTTCCACGTAATGGATTTGCTATCCAAGCAATATTCCATTTCATGCCTCTGGGAGGCTTGTGTAACCGACATGCCTGTGGTATGAAGTGTGGCAGTCTAAATACTTCTTCATGTACATTTAAATGTCAACCTGAATACAGTTAAAGTAAGCTGCAGTCGACTTGAGCTTGTTGATATCTCCATAAAGCTTGTCCTCGAATGAAGCAGGTGTGGGCCAAAATATCTTTCTCTGTTCTGCATATATTGGGCACTCTTGCAGCAAATGTTTAGCTGTCATTTTACCAGTTCCACAATTACATTCATCTGTATCTCCTATCTTTAGTTTGTTGAACAAGTGGTATTTCAGCCTGTTATGTCCTGTGCGGAGTCTGAAGATTGCTACTTGTTCTCTTCGGTCGAGTTTGTAATATGCATCATCCTTCTGGTGGCCTGGATGCTCTGATTCCCATTTGGTTCTATAAGTGCTTTTAATCAACCTCTTTGCCTCATTATAGGTTATGTCTATGTCAGGCTGTGGTAGTCGTCCGCCCTCTTTTGCCAGTCTGTCAGCCTCTTCATTTCCAGGTATACTGCAATGTGATGGGATCCACTGTATTACAACTTTTTTGGATTTCTGGCATAGACCATGGAGTGCTGCTCTTAGGTCAGCTAGTTCTGTGCTGTTTTTGCTCTTCAGTATTGAGACAGCTGACTTTGCATCTGTAAAGATAGCTATTTGTGTCTCTTTATTTTCCTCCATCAAGAGCATTTCTGCTGCAGTTTTCAGAGCCTCTACCTCCGCTTTGAAGTTACTTGAAAACTTTCCAGTTGCCACTGAATGTGTTTTTTTCACTCCATTTTTTAAATTTAGGAGAATTCCTCCTCCTCCATTCTCTACTGAATTTTTGGCTGATCCATCTGTATATGCATGGGTCCAATTGCTGCTTGGGTAATGTTCTTTTATGTAGTTTAGGGTTATTTCTCTTCTTTCGGTTTCATGCTGAGTGTTCTTTTTCTCAATACCAGGAATGTTTTCTATCATCTCAGGCAGTTGCTGCTGTCTCCAAGCTGGGAACTTGTCTGCATTGTAAATGGGTTTGACTGTTGATATGTTAAGTATGGGATCTGCCCTAATCTTTCGTTTTGCAGTTTCTACAAAGTTGCTACGCTTCAGTCTTCCCTTTCCAAAACCACTAAACCTTTTATACATAGGGTGGTCTGTCAATCTTCTAAATTTTTCAGCTTGTTGCTGGGCTCTGCTATCTCTTCTATCCTGCATTGGTTGTAAACAAGTTATCTTTTCTAATTCATTAATAGGCGTTGTCTTCAGGCTTCCAGTTATGATTCGCATTCCTTGATTTTGGACTCTACTTATTTTGTTAAAGTTTGACTTAGCTGCTGTTGCCCAAGCTGCAATGCCATATTCCAGTACTGGCCTCACCCGTCCAGTATATAACTTCTTGAGAACTTTCTCATCTGCTCCCCACGTTGTACCAGCAAGCTTTTTCATGATTGCCATTCTTTGCCTTGCTCTTGTTCGATTTTTCTCAACCTGTGTCTTCCATGTCAGGCGACGATCAAAGGTGACTCCTAGATAGTTTGGATTTTCTTCATGGCGCAATATTTTTCCATTCAATACCAGCTTAGGTTGCTGAGTTTTAGTTGAGAGGGAGAACACTGTGCATGTTGTTTTCTCCTCACTTATCTTCACTAGCCATGATTTTGACCAGTCCTCTAGCGCTAATAGAGCTTGCTGTATTCTGCTGTTAGCTGTACTAATATATTCTTCAGATGTCCATATGGCTAGGTCATCTGCAAAGGATGATGTGTGTACTCTGGCTGGAAAATTTTCCGTGATGTCGTTTATATATGCTAGGAATAATGTTGGTGAAAGAACTCCTCCTTGGGGGACACCTTGCTCCAACAGCATCATTTTGCTGGTTTGTCCTTGTACTTTTGTCCTGGCAGTTCTGTTCTCAAGGTAGTGGCTGATCCATTTGTACATTTTCCCACAAACATGCATTTTTTGCAGTTTTACTTTCAGTCCTTCCTTCCATACTTTATCAAATGCTTTTTCTAAATCTATCCAGACCGCTAGTGTGTGCTTTTTCTCTTGGAAGGCATCCTCTATTTCCTGAGCTATATAGGTTATTTGATCTTCAGTGGATCTGTACTTTCTGAATCCTGCTTGGTGAGGTGTTAAGAGTTGGTTTTCTTCCAGATGCCATGTTAGCCTGCCATTGATAATGCGTTCCATTAATTTTCCTACACAGCTAAGAAGACTGATAGGTCGATAGCCATTTGGTTCTTCCAGGTCTTTTCCTTTCTTTGGGACTGGTATTAGTATAGCTTCCTTCCATGCCTGTGGGACTATTCCCCTCTTCCAGCTGTAATTTAGGACTGCTAGTAGTTTCTTTTTTGCCTTAGTGCCTAGTCCTATTAGCATTTCATTTGTGATTCCATCCTTTCCTGGTGATGTCTTCTTTTTTAGGGTATTCATTGCCTGTTCCATTTCTTCCATTGTTAGATTTGCCATCATATATTCTGCTGCTGTCTCTGTATATCTATGATGTATCTGTTTATCTTTGATTGCTTTCTTCTGTTCGGCTGTAATATCAATGTGGTTTGCACTGGCATAGTGTTCCATTAGTGCATTTGCAGCCTTTTTTCCTGTAAGCAAGGCATTTCCTTGTTTAATTGTTATTTGTTTGTTTCTAGGTCCTTCATTGTTCATGGCTTTCACTAGTTTCCATAGTTTGTTTCCATCCCTGTCAAAATTCAGGTTTTCTGTTTTTTTCCTCCAACAATCTCTTGTTGTTTGATTTACTGTTCTTTTATATTTTGCTGAGATGGCTTTGAGAGAGATGTTCGCTTCAGTTGTTTGTTCTCTCTCTGCGGTCTTCCTAGCATCTTCAACTTTGTCCTCCAAAATTTGTAGTTCTTCAGTCCAGTATGGTTTGTAATTTTTCCTCGCTCCTCTTGGAATAGACTCAGTGGCCGCCTGTATTATTGCTCTGTTTAGACTTTCCACCATTTGCTTCATGTTGCCATATCGTGTATTTATGTTTTCACAATATTTGTCTGTTAGTATGGCAAATCTGTCCCAATCTGCTCGTTTGTAATTCCAACGGGGCAAAGGCTTTTGCTCCTGTGGAACATACTCCATATTTATTACAAGCTTGATTGGTCTGTGGTCACTACCTGCTAATTGGTCAAGCACATGGCGATCGATTTTGTGGAGGATGTCTCCTGTGCAGAAAGCTAAGTCTGGAGTAGAAGTGGTAATCCATCTTCTGGAGTAGAAGCTCGGTGTGTCATCCGCTTTGTTGAGTAGATGGAGATTTGAGTCTATTTCCCAGTCCTCCACTTCATCTCCTCTTTTGTCAGTATCTGGGTATCCCCATCTTTCTGAACGGCTATTAAAGTCTCCGACAACAATGCAATTTGTGTCAGTTATTTCCATGTTTGAGAGTGTAAGATCCTTATCTGCCGGGCTATACAGATTGTAAATTCTTATTTTCACGTCCTTTATCATTATATCAACACCTATAATTTCCGTTTGGTTGTCAGAGATCACAGATACTTCGCTGCAAGGTATTGTATTTCGTGTAAGTATTACAACTCCTCCTTTGTGTCCTTCGCGGTCGAAACGTGTGGCCTGATATCCCTCGACTGAAAATGTGCGATTGGCGTTGAGGTGTGTCTCTTGAATGCATGCCACATCTATTCTATCTTTATGAAGACGCTGTGTTAGGGAGGCTTTCTTGTTATAAACTCCTTCTGCATTCCATTGTAGTATGTTGAGTGTCCGGGGTGTTTGGTCAATAGCTCTTAACCTACTCCTCTGTGCCTTGACTCCACAGCACAGGGGAAGGTGACCACCAGTAGTCATGGGTGGACCCCCTCGAGGCAGGGGGCCCGGCACTATCACCGCCTGATGGGACTTCACGGGATTAGCACCATAACGATTAATTTTCATCTGTGGCATCATGAAATGATAAAGTTACGTTGCACTTCTTTGTCAAGCCTGTGGCTCAGTACATCCGATTTCGACAAGCATTTGTTCGGGATGCTTTCCCTAGCCTTTGACTGTCCCCAGTCTACCTACAAGGCAGCAGGTTTGTACGTCGCTTCGTCTGGTCCCTCTCCATTGACCTGTCCGACATGGGTGATCCTACCAGTAGCAGTGCTACCGTTGGCATAGCTCTTGGGGTCATTGGAACGCTCAAGCCCCTCTACCTCGTCAAGGTGGACGCACGGCAGAGGGGATTTTCACATACAGAGCTATACACATTGCATGTTGTTTCTGGATTTCTTCACACCATTGTCTGAGTAGATTGGTTTTTTCGGTTGGTAGCCTGGTATGTTACATGTCACTTAGCATGTAGTCATAAAACTGGTCTCCTGCTTGGTGGGCTGATATCTGAGTAGTGTAGATAACCGGGACATCAATCATCTGAGTGTCGGGCACATAATGTCTTCGGACAGTCTGGGGTTTCGACATACCGCCACGTATTTCACCATTATTCTAGGTCTGATCTCTTCCTAACTCGAAATGTAATGTCAGCACTGAAGTCCCGGTAGTGAATGCGACCTTTGTGCCCGTATCAGTGGTTAGCAGTATTTCCACCGTGTCGAAGGAGCAACAACTCAGCGGTATGTAGTGAGGTTTGTCGTAGGCGTGAAGAACTGAGGTCGAGCGCTGATTCATGATAGGAACCGTCCTTAGTAGTGGGACCATGACGTCTCCGACTGGTCTTGCCGCAATGAGATTGCAGTATACGTAGACATTTTGCAGGTCGTTATTCAGGTCTATCGCCCCTTCACCTTCAATTGTATCTAGTATCTCTTGACAACTTCGCACTAATGTAATAGTGGCCCCGGGTTCGGGTATTTTCACGATGACTTTCTTTGATGCATTGTCGAAATGGGAATAGAACACAGAGCTGATTCGTCCATCTTCGATCTTTCATTAGGCGATTCAGTGTAGCTATAAACGCGTCTGGTGAACTGTACAGGCCCGGGGGACACGCCTTTCTTATCACTCTACCGTTTGGTGGGCGAGTGCCGTGACTAGAGATTGTCTTCTTCTGTCATCTAGTCGCTATATACACAGTCATTGGCGTATCACTATCTGTCTCGAGACAGTGTCAACACAGTTGAGGACAAGTTGTGGATCGCTCTTCTAAGCAGCTGTCTGGGTTACATGCTACCAAACCCTAAAACATGAGCTTCTACCTGACATTACAGAGTAATGCTTCGCCGAATATGTTTCACAGGAACACACCAGGTCACTATTTCGTCAAGTTACCGCAGACTATTGAGGTGAGTCTACATTTCGAAGTGGGTCTGACCGAAATTCAATTCCCAAACTATACTGCAATGTGCTAGAGAATGAAGTATGGCTAAGATACATCCCAAATAAATTTCTTTATGTTTCCAATTAATTTCTAATTTAATTGGTAAATTTGTACTTTTGTAAATTTATTTCTTCAACATAAATGACTTATTACATTAATACATTTAATTTAGCCAAACGTGTTTCACATTGGTAACAAAGTTCCTCTAGTATTGGGTGTAAAATTTGACAACTTTTAATTTCCACAAATTGTTAAGGAATTTCACAATTTTGGAAGTTGGCTAAATTTGGCTGAATTTTGCATACTTTGTTACAAAATTTCCAAATTTCTAATTTGGATGAAATTTTCGTCACTTCAAAAATTTCACATTTGTTAACAAAGTTTCCTTCTTTTTTAAGTTTCGATGAACTTTAGCCAACATTTTCACATTTGGTTAACAAAGTTTCCTACTTTTTATGTTTGTTTGAAATTTTGTCAAACTTTTCACATCTAGACAACAAATTTCCTGCTTTTCACAAGTTTGGGTGAGATATTTATAAGTTTGGTTGAACTTTGACCACAATTTTTCACATTTGGTCAACAAAATTTCCTAATTTTAAGGATTTGGTTGAAATTTGACCAAACTTTCACATTTGGTTTACAAAAGTTCCTACTTTTTATGAGTGTATTTGAAATTTTGCCAAAAATTTTCACTTTGGATAACAAATATTTCCTACTTTTTATAAGTTTCGTTGAACTTTAGCCAAACTTTTCACATGTGGTTAACAAAGTTTCCTAATTGTTATGAGTTTGTTTGAAATTTGGCCTAACTTTTCACATATGGACAACAAAATTTCCTACTTTTCACAAGTTTGGGTGAGATATTTATAAGTTTGGTTGAACTTTGGCCACAATTTTTCACATTTTGTAAACAAAATTTCCTACTTTTTATGGATTTGGTTGAAATTTGACCAAACTTTTCACATTTGGTTAACAAAGTTTCCTACTTTTATGAGTGTATATGAAATTTGGCCAAAATTTTTCACTTTGGTTAACAAATTTTCCTAGTTTTTATAAGTTTGAGTGAGATTAAGTGTGGATGAAATATGGCAAAACTTTTCACATTTGGTTAACACACTTTCCTACTGTTTATGAGCTTGTTTGAAATTTGGTCAAAATTGTTCACTTTCGTTAACAATGTTTCCTACATTTATAAGTTTGACTGAGCTTTTTTAAAGTTTGGATGAAATTTGGCCAAATTTTCACATTTAGTTAGCTAAGTTTCCTACTTTTCATAAGTTTGGGTGAAATTTGGTCAATTTTTTTCACATCTGGACAACAAAATTTCCCACTTTTCATAAGTTTGGGTGAAATTTGGCCAAACTTTTCACGTTTGGTTAACAAAATTTTCCTACTTTTCATATGTTGAGTGAGCTTTTTATAAGTTTGGTTTGAAATTTGGCTAACCTGTTCACATTTGGTTAACAATTTTCTTATTTTCATAGGTTTGGGTGACATATGGTCAAACTTTTCACATCTGGACAACAAAATTTCCCACTTTTCATAAGTCTGGGTGAAGGTGGCCAAACATTTCACATTTGGTTAACACAGAACACAGAACTGATCGTCCATCTTCCGAGCTTTCATTAGGCGATTCAGCGCAGCTATAAACGCGTCTGGTGACTTGTACAGGCCCGGGGACACGCCTTTTCTTATCACTCTAACGTTTGGTGGGCGAGTGCCGCGACTAGAGATTGTCTTCTTCTGTCATCCTGGTCGCTATATACACAGTCATTGGCGTATCACTATTCAATCTGTCTCGAGACAGTGTCAACGCAGTCGAGGACAAGTTGTGGATCGCTCTTCTAAGCAGCTGTCTGGGTTACATGCTACCAACCCTAAAATATGAGTTTCTACCTGACATTACCGAGTAATGCTTCGCCGAATATGTTTCACAGGAACACACCAGGTCACTATTTCGTCAAGTTACCGCAGACTATTGAGGTGAGTCTACATTTCGAAGTGGGTCTGACCGAAATTCAATTCCCAAACTACTACTGCAATGTGCTAGAGAATGAAGTATGGCTAAGATACATCCAAATTAAATTTCTCTTTATGTTTCCAAATTTAATGTTTCATGTAGAAATTTAATTGTTAATTTTTGTACAGTTTTATTGTTGAAATTTTATTTTTCCTTCAATCATAGTGACTTATTACATAAGATACATTTAATTTTCTGAAATACAGCTGTTGTTTGCATAGGGGACAGACGAATATCTCTAGTAGATTGGGGATTGTAAAATGACAACGTGAAGATATTTTTTCCACCTTTGGTTAAGGAATTGTCCTACTTTTTAAAAGTTGGCTAAAATTTAGGCTAAGATTTTTCATACTTTGTTAACAAAATTTCCTACTTTTTATAAAGTTTGGATGAAATATTTCTTCACTTTTCCAAAAAAATTTCCACATTGGTTAACAAAGTTTCCTTCTTTTTATAAGTTTCGATGAACTTTAGCCAAACTTTTCAACATTTGGTTAACAAAGTTTCCTACTTTTTTATGAGTTTGTTTGAAATTTGGTCAAACTTTTCACATATGAACAACAAAATTTCCTACTTTTCACAAGTTTGGGTGAGATATTTATAAGTTTGGTTGAACTTTGGCCATAATTTTTCACATTTGGTCAAAAAAATTTTCCCTACTTTTATGGATTTGGTTGAAATTTGACCAAACTTTTCACATTTGGTTAACAAAGTTTCCTACTTTCTATAAGTGCATTTGAAATTGGGCCAAAATTTTTCACTTTGGTTAACAAATTTTCCTAGTTTTTATAAGTTTGAGTGAGATTAAGTTTGGATGAAATATGGCAAAACTTTTCACATTTGGTTAACAAACTTTCCTACTGTTTATGAGCTTGTTTGAAATTTGGTCAAAATTTTTCACTTTCGTTAACAAATTTTCCTACATTTTATACGTTTCACTGAGCTTTTTATAAGTTTGGATGAAATTTGGCCAAACTTTTCACCTTTAGTTAGCTAAGTTTCCTACTTTTCAAAAGTTTGGGTGACATTTGGTCAAACTTTTTCACATCTGGACAACAAAATTTCCCACTTTTCATAAGTTTGGGTGAAATTTGGCCAAACATTTCACGTTTGGTTAACAAATTTTCCTACTTTTCATATGTTTAAGTGGGTTTTTTTATAAGTTTGGTTTGAAATTTGACTAACCTTTTCACATTTGGTTAAACAATTTTCTTACTTTTCATAAGTTTGGGTGACATTTGGTCAAACTTTTCACATCTGGACAACAAAATTTCCCACTTTTCATAAGTTTGGGTGAACATTGGCCAAACTTTTCACATTTGGTTAACAAATCTTCCTACGTTTTGCAAAGTTTCCTACTTTTCATAATTTTGGTTGAGATATTTCAGACTATGGTCAACAGATTTTCCTACTTTGGGTAACCGTTTCCTTAGTTTGTTGAACTATTTCTTGAATGTTTCACCAATATGTAACATTCTCTCATCACATGCCAACTATATACACCATAAACACTTAAAAAAAATATTCAACAACCAAGACGTAATTATAATATATGCCTGTTTATTTTACAGTACTTCAGTACATTTTACAGTATTTCAGTACATTTTTCAAGAATAAAAATGCATAATGTCATTATACGAAATGAATGATGTGATATGAGGTGGTATACATAGTATCATCACAACCTTTTATTTTCACATACAAAGCTATACACATTGCATGTTGTTTCTGGATTTCTTCACACCATTGTCTGAGTAGATTGGTTTTTTCGGTTGGTAGCCTGGTATGTACATGTCACTTAGCATGTAGTCATAAAACTGGTCTCCTGCTTGGTGGGCTGATATCTGAGTATTGTAGATAACTGGAACATCAATCATCTAGTTGGGCACATATGTCTTTGGACAGTCTGGGGTTTGACGTACCAAGTTTTACTTTTGATGTATCTGAAATTTGGCTAAAATTCGACACTTGGTTAACAATTCTAGTTTTTAAAGTGAGTGAGATTAAGTTTGGATGAATATGGCCAAACATTTCCATTTGGTTACAAACTCACTGTTTGAGTAGTTTGAATTTGGTCGACATTTTCACTTTCGTCAACAACTGATTCCTAGATTATAAGTTCCTGAGTGTACAGTTTGGATGAAATTGGCCAAAGCTTTTCACATCTGAGACACAAATTCTGCTTTTCACAAGTTGGGTGTTAAGGTTGGCCAACATTCACGTTTGGAAAATTGTTTATACTTTGCATTCTTACTAATGTTATAAGTTTGGTTGAATTTTCACGATCTTTCTTTGGTAACATTGTCTTACTTTTATAATTGGGTGAATTTGTCAAATTTTCACTTTCTTGGCAACAATTTCCCACTTTTCAAATTTTGGGGTGAACTGTGGCCAAACTTTCACATTTGGTTAACACAGAACGGGACGATCGTCCACTTCCGAGCTTTCATTAGGTCATTCAGCGCGCTATAAACAGTCTGGTGCACTTGTACAGCTGTGGGACAGTGTAAACTCTACCGATGGGTTGGGATCGAGTCTTCTACTAGAGATTGTCTTCTTCTGTCATCTTGTCGCTATATACACAGTCATTGGCGTATCACTATTCAATCTGTCTCGAGACAGTGTCAACGCAGTCGAGGACAAGTTGTGGATCGCTCTTCTAAGCAGCTGTCTGGGTTACATGCTACCAAACCCTAAAATATGAGTTTCTACCTGACATTACCGAGTAATGCTTCGCCGAATATGTTTCACAGGAACACACCAGGTCACTATTTCGTCAAGTTACCGCAGACTATTGAGGTGAGTCTACATTTCGAAGTGGGTCTGACCGAAATTCAATTCCCCAACTAATACTGCAATGTGCTAGAGAATGAAGTATGGCTAAGATACATCCCAAATTAAATTTCTCTTTATGTTTCCAAATTTAATGTTTCATGTAGAAATTTAATTGTTAATTTTTGTACAGTTTTATTGTTGAAATGTTATGTTTTCCTTCAATCATAGTGACTTATTACATAAGATACATTTAATTTTCTGAAATACAGCTGTTGTTTGCATAGGGGACAGACGAATATCTCTAGTAGATTGGGGATGTAAAATGACAACGCGAGATATTTTTTCCACCTTTGGTTAAGGAATTGTCCTACTTTTTAAAAGTTTGGCTAAAATTTGGCTAAGATTTTTCATACTTTGTTAACAAAATTTCCTACTTTTTATAAAGTTTGGATGAAATATTTCTTCATTTGTCCAAAAATTTTCACATTTGGTTAACAAAGTTTCCTTCTTTTTATAAGTTTCGATGAACTTTAGCCAAACTTTTCACATTTGGTTAACAAAGTTTCCTACTTTTTTTATGAGTTTGTTTGAAATTTGGTCAAACTTTTCACATCTGGACAACAAAATTTCCTGCTTTTCACAAGTTTGGGTGAGATATTTAAAAGTTTGGTTGAACTGTGGCCACAATTTTTCACATTTGTTCATTAAAATTTCCTACTCTTTATGGATTTGGTTGAAATTTGACCAAACGTTTCATATTTGGTTTACAAAAGTTCCTACTTTTTATGAGTGTATTTGAAATTTTGCCAAAAATTTTCGCTTTGCTTAACAAATGTTTCCTACTTTTTATAAGTTTCAATGAACTTTAGCCAAACTTTTCACATTTGGTTAACAAAGTTTCCTAATTTTTATAAGTTTGTTTGAAATTTGGTCAAACTTTTCACATATGGACAACAAAATTTTCTACTTTTCACAAGTTTGGGTGAGATATTTTTAAGCTTGGTTGAACTTTGGCCACAATTTTTCACATTTGGTCAACAAAATTTCCTAGTTTTTATAAGTTTGAGTGAGATTAAGTTTTGGATGAAATATGGCCAAACTTTTCACATTTGGTTAACAAACTTTCCTACTGTTTATGAGCTTGTTTGAAATTTGGTCAAAATATTTCACTTTCGTTAACAAATGTTTCCTACATTTTATAAGTTTGGATGAAATTTGGCCAAACTTTTCACACCTGGACAACAAAATTTCCCACTTTTCATAAGTTTGGGTGAAAGTTGGCCAAACATTTCACGTTTGGTTAACAAATTTTCCTACTTTTCATATGTTTGACTGAGATTTTTATAAGTTTGGTTTGAAATTTGACTAACCTATTCACATTTGGTTAAACAATTTTCTTACTTTTCATAAGTTTGGGTGACATTTGGTCAAACTTTTCACATCTGGACAACAAAATTTCCCACTTTTCATACGTTTGGGTGAAAGATGACCAACCTTTTCACATTTGGTTAACAAATCTTCCTACATTTTGCAAAGCTTCCTACTTTTCATAATTTTGGTTGAGATATTTTAGACTATGGTCAACAGTTTTTCCTACGTTGGGTAACCCGTTTCCTTAGTTTTGTTGAACTATTTCTTGAATTTTTCACCAATATATAACATTCTCTCATCACATGCCAACTATATACACCATAAACACTAAAAAAAATTCAACAACCAAGACGTAATTATAATATATGCCTGTTTATTTTACAGTACTTCAGTACATTTTACAGTATTTCAGTACATTTTTCAAGAATAAAAATGCATAATGTCATTATATGATATGAATGATGTGATATGAGGTGGTATACATAGTATCATCACAACCTTTTATTTTGACATACAGAGCTATACACATTGCATGTTGTTTCTGGATTTCTTCACACCATTGTCTGAGTAGATTGATTTTTTCGGTTGGTAGCCTGGTATGTACATGTCACTTAGCATCTAGTCATAAAACTGGTCTCCTGCTTGGTGGGCTGATATCTGAGTATTGTAGATAACCGGGACATCAATCATCTGAGTGTCGGGCACATCATGTCTTCGGACAGTCTGGGGTTTCGACGTACCGCCACGTATTTCACCATTATTCTAGGTCTGATTTCTTCCTAACTCGAAAATGTAATGTCAGCACTGAAGTCCCGGTAGTGAATGCGACCTTTGTGCCCGTATCAGTGGTTAGAAGTATTTCCACCGTGTCGAAGGAGCAACGACTCAGCGGTATGTAGTGAGGTTTGTCGTAGGCGAGAAGCACTGAGGTCGAGCGCTGATTCATGATAGGAACCGTCCTTAGTAGTGGGACCATGACGTCTCCGACTGGTCTTACCGCAATGAGATTGCAGTATACGTAGACATTTTGCAGGTCGTTATTCAGGTCTATCGCCCCTTCACCTTCAATTGTATCTAGTATCTCTTGCAACTTCTCACTAAATGTAATAGTGGCCCCTGGTTTCGGGTATTTTCTCGATGACTTTCTTTGATGCATTGTCGAAATGGAATAGAACACAGAGCTGATCGTCCATCTTCCGATCTTTCATTAGGCGATTCAGTGCAGCTATAAACGCGTCTGGTGAACTGTACAGGCCCGGGGGACACGCCTTTCTTATCACTCTACCGTTTGGTGGGCGAGTGCCGTGACTAGAGATTGTCTTCTTCTGTCATCTGGTCGCTATATACACAGTCATTGGCGTATCACTATTCAATCTGTCTCGAGACAGTGTCAACGCAGTCGAGGACAAGTTGTGGATCGCTCTTCTATGCAGCTGTCTGGGTTACATGCTACCAAACCCTAAAATATGAGCTTCTACCTGACATTACCGAGTAATGCTTCGCCGAATATGTTTCACAGGAACACACCAGGACACTGTTTCGTCAAGTTACCGCAGACTATTGAGGTGAGTCTACATTTCGAAGTGGGTCTGACCGAAATTCAATTCCCAAACTACTACTGCAATATGCTAGAGAATGAAGTATGGCTAAGATACATCCCAAATTAAATTTCTCTTTATGTTTCCAAATTGAATGTTTCGTGTAGAAATTTAATTGTTAATTTTTGTACAGTTTTATTGTTGAAATTTTATGTTTTCCTTCAATCATAGTGACTTATTACATAAGATACATTTAATTTTCTGAAATACAGCTGTTGTTTGCGTAGGGGACAGACGAATATCTCTAGTAGATTGGGGATGTAAAATGACAACGTGAGATATTTTTTCCACCTTTGGTTAAGGAATTGTCCTACTTTTTAAAAGTTTGGCTAAAATTTGGCTAAAATTTTTCATACTTTGTTAACAAAATTTCCTACTTTTTATAAAGTTTGGATGAAATATTTCTTTACTTGTCCCAAATATTTTCACATTTGGTTAACAAAGCTTCCTTCTTTTTATAAGTTTCGATGAACTTTAGCCAAACTTTTCACATTTGGTTAACAAAGTTTAATACTTTTTTATGAGTTTGTTTGAAATTTGGTCAAATTTTTCACATCTGGACAACAAAATTGCCTGCTTTTCACAAGTTTGGGTGAGATATTTATAAGTTTGGTTGAACTTTGGCCACAATTTTTCACATTTGGCAACAAAATTTCCTTTTTTTATGGATGTGGTTGAAATTTGACCAAACTTTTCACATTTGGTTCACAAAAGTTCCTACTTTTTATGAGTGTATTTGAAATTTGGCCAAAATGTTCCACTTTGGTTAACAAATTTTTTAAATTTTTATAAGTTTGAGTGAGATTTTTTATAAGTTTGGATGAAATATGGCCAAACTTTTCACATTTGGTTAACAAACTTTCCTACTTTTTATGAGTTTGTTTGAAATTTGGTCAACATTTTTCACTTTCGTTAACAAATGTTTCCTACATTTTATAAGTTTGACTTAGCTTTTTATAAGTTTGGATGGAATTTGGCCAAACTTGTCACATTTAGTTAACTAAGTTTCCTACTTTTCATAAGTTTGGGTGAAATTTGGTCAAACTTTTTCACATCTGGTCAACAAAATTTCCCACTTTTCATAAGTTTGGGTGAAATTTGGCCAAACTTTTCACGTTTGGTTAACAAATTTTCCTACTTTTCATATGTTTGACTGAGATTTTTATAAGTTTGGTTTGAAATTTGACTAACCTTTTCACATTTGGTTAAACAATTTTCTTACTTTTCATAAGTTTGGGTGACATTTGGTCAAACTTTTCACATCTGGACAACAAAATTCCCACTTTTCATAAGTTTGGGTGAAAATTGGCCAAACTTTTCACGTTTGGTTAACAAATCTTCCTACGTTTTGCAAAGTTTCCTACTTTTCATAATTTTGGTTGAGGTATTTCAGACTATGTTCAACAGTTTTTCCTACTTAGGGTAACCCGTTTCCTTAGTTTTGTTGAACTATTTCTTGAATTTGTCACCAATATGTAACATTCTCTCATCAAATGCCAACTATATACACCATAAACACTTTTAAAAAAATCAACAACCAAGACGTAATTATAATATATGCCTGTTTATTTTACAGTACTTCAGTACATTTTACAGTATTTCAGTACATCTTTCAAGAATAAAAATGCATAATGTCATTATACGAAATGGCTGATGTGATATGAGGTGGTATACATAGTATCATCACAACCTTTTATTTATACATACAGAGCTATACACATTGCATGTTGTTTCTGGATTTCTTCACACCATTGTCTGAGTAGATTGTTTTTTTCGGTTGGTAGCCTGGTATGTACATGTCACTTAGCATGTAGTCATAAAACTGGTCTCCTGCTTGGTGGGCTTATATCTGAGTATTGTAGATAACCGAGACATCAATCATCTGAGTGTCAGGCACATCATGTCTTCGGACAGTCTGGGGTCTTGACGTACCGCCACGTATTTCACCATTATTCTAGGTCTGATCTCTTCCTAACTCGAAAATGTAACGTCAGCACTGAAGTCCCGGTAGTGAATGCGACCTTTGTGCCCGTATTAGTGGTTAGAAGTATTTCCACCGTGTCGAAGGAGCAATGACTCAGCGGTATGTAGTGAGGTTTGTCGTAGGTGCGAAGCACTGAGGTCCAGCGCTGATTCACAATAGGAACCGTCCTTAGTAGTGGGACAATGACGTCTCTGACTGGTCTCGCCGCAATGAGATCACAGTATATGTAGACATTTTGCAGGTCGTTATTCAGGTCTATCGCCCCGTCACCTTCAATTGTATCTAGTATCTCTTGCAACTTCTCACTAAATGTAATAGTGGCCCCGGGTTCGAGTATTTTCACGATGACTTTCTTTGATGCATTGTCGAAATAGAATAGAACACAGAGCTGATCTTTCATTAGGCGATTCAGTGTAGCTATAAACGCGTCTGGTGAACTGTACAGGCCCGGGGGACACGCCTTTCTTATCACTCTACCGTTTGGTGGATAAGCTACACATGTGGATAGCTACACATATACTCCACTTATATGTGATTAGCACCATATCTCTTTATTATACTAGAATTGTTAGGTTAACTGTATGCCTACTTGGAGAAACACAACGAATATGTGAAAGATGTATCAAAAAAGCCATCTTACCGTTAGAGACTTTGCGCATTGTGAACTGGTCGGTGTACTGCAATATGTAAAATGAAAATGAGAGACAGAGCGATCGGGAGAGGGAGTGAAAGAGAGAGCGAGGGAGAAAGAGACAGAGAGTGAGAGCGAGAGAAAGATAGAGAGAGAGAATAGAGAGAGAAAAGGGGAGAAAGATAGAGAGATAAGAAGAGAAAGAGAGAAATATGGGGAAAGAGCAGGAGAGAGAGAAAGAGAGAGAGAGAAAGGGAGAGAATATATAGAGAGAGACAGAGACAGAGAGAGAGACAGAGAGAGAGACAGAGAGAGAGAGAGAAAGAGCCAGAGAGACAGAGAGTGAGAGAAAAGATAGAGAGAGAGAATACAGAGGGAGAAAAAAAGAGAGAACGATAGAGATAGTGAGAGAGAGAAAGAGAGAGAGAGCGCGAGAGATAAAGAGCCAGAGAGACAGAGAATGAGAGAAAAGATAGAGAGAGAAGCGAGCGAGAGAGAGAGAGAGAGCCAGAGAGACAGAGAGACAGAGAGTGAGAGAAAAGATAGAGAGAGAAAGATAGAGATAGTGAGAGAGAGAGAGAGAGAGAGAGAGAGAGAGAGAGAGAGAGAGAATATGATAGTAATGCCTGGTTTGAACAGTACCCGTATTAATAATTCTAGAGAGAAAGATAGAGATAGTAAGAGAGAGAGAGAGGGAGTGAAAGAGAGAGAGATAGAGCGAGAGAGAGCGAGAGAGAAAGAGTCAGAGATACAGAGAGTGAGAGAAAAGATAGAGATAGAGAGACAGAGAGAGAGTGTGAAAGAGAGAGAGAGAGAGAGCGAGAGAGAAAGACCCAAAGAGACAGAGAGTGAGAGAAAAGATAGAGAGAGAGACAGAGAGGGGGAAAGAGCCAGAGAGACAGAGAGTGAGAGAAAAGATAGAGAGAGAAAGAGAGAGAGTGCGAGAGAGAACGAGAGAGAGAGAGAGAGAGAGAGAGAGAGAGAGAGAGAGAGAGAGAGAGAGAGACTTACAGCAAATAGCTACACATATTTGTGCTGAATTTTATTTTAATCTGTCGACTTAACTCTACCATTCTTAAACGCCAGATTTCCGTCTCTTGCATGACTGACCACTGCATATTTTTCACCGACCACAACTCGACTAGCCTTCAAATGTATTATCTTCACTGCTTATCAGCCGTTGATCGCTGGCCATTGTTGAATTTCTTCTTGTTGAATTTCACATTACTACTCTCCACTATACATACAAGAAATTTAGCCGTTTATTGTGTTTTTTAGGTTTAATTTTTAATAATATTGTATGCCTGTCTACTATATTTTTAAACCAGATTTTCGCAACTCGCTTAAAGTTGATACATGGGTCTGGACTTCTAGCAATTTAGCTATCATCGTGAAACAGTTTATTGACGCGGTCATTACTTGGCCTGCTCGGGGTAACTCGAGTGATGGAATAAATCATTTTCCCACTCTGTCATATTGATTTCGGTCTCCTCATCGAAGGGTTCGATATCTGCATGATTGGGGCTCGATCACACGACACACCGCACCACATACGCACACATACACACACTAGGTCTCGAACCCAGGTGCCCGGCGACTAGTTGGTCTACTTATCTATATAAGTATTCCACATGCCCGTTGCCTGCCTCGATGTCCGCCCCGCCCGCCCGGGACCAGAAGTGACAACAGGAAGTAGTCAGCATGACACCCGGACCCAAGAAAATACCCGCCAATTTTTCAAAAATGTGGTCCGCCGTAGGTGCAGTTTTGTGACGCCACGCGTAGGTGCTAGACTCTTCGTATAGTAAAATATGACGTCACTACGAAGGTGCTGCACCTAATTTGAGGTGTAAATTGCGTCCCCCTACTACTGACGTACTTCAACTTTCCTCTTCCCATGACGAGCCCAAGAATGTTGACTGTCTACTTCTTATGCGAGTGACCAATTACCTTTGTCAATTAACTTCTTTCAAGATATCGTCATTGTTCTTTCTATCTGTTCACGGTGTTCTCATCATCTATATCTATAAAACAGAGTGTATGTGACTTTGTTTGTGGTTTTGTTTGTATTAGATGGGTTCGATAACGGTACATCCGATTGAGATGAAATTTTCTACACGTCTTCCTTTAATTCCTGTGCAACCGACCATAATAGATTCATAGTGTAAAATCTTCTACTTATTTAATAACATTTACTTTTTCATTTTCATTATATAATGTCTATATAGCAGGGGGACTTCACTCTAGAAAAGTTATTTCAAGGGGCATAACTTTTAATAACATTTCTATATACTTTATAGTCATATTGTTGGACTTATTTGCACAATTGTTAAACTCTTTGTCTATAGTTATTTTCAGGCATATGAGTTATAATAAATAATGATATAATCTTTAAGGCATTTTCAAAGTTTGCATAAAAATAATGCATAATGCATAATATTGTAACCCATCTTTTTCTGCTTACAGAACTTATCAACTGTCATGTCGGTGATTAAAAACAGTTTTCATTAAAAATAATGAATGGTGTGTGGAAGGACATTCTTTTAAGTTACTGTGCGCCAGGAGCTGGGCGAAACCACGCCGGGTCAGATAGATAGGCAGACAGACAGATAGTCGGGAACGGAAGCTTATTTGACTACTTATATGAATTAAATGACATGCTCCCCACCAGGGACTGGGTGAAGCCGGGCCGGGTCAGACAGACAGACAGATAGACAGACAGTCGGGAACGGGAGAGCTTATATGACTACGTATACAGGCAGACAGATAGACAGACAGATAGTCGGGAACTGGAGAGCTTATATGACTACTTATATGAATTAAATGAGATGCTCCCCACCAGGGACTGGGTGAAGCCGGGCCGGGTCAGCCAGACAGACAGACAGACAGAAAAACAAGCAGACAGACAGACTGATAGATAGATAGATCCCCTCCAGGGCCTGGGCGAAGCCGGGCCGGGTCAGCTAGTTCTTCTATAAAATCACAACCCCGCAGCATCCACGTAATTCCTCTCTTGTCTACTAATTGTCAATGACTCGCTTCCGTACATTAGGATTGGCCCAATATAGATAGTACTCAAGAATTCTTTTCCGTACCTATATTGACAAAGATACATTTCAGAGAATATTCTTTTTATGAAATGACACCCTTTATTTGGGTTATTCTGCATTGAGCTTCGTTAATACATCTACCATCTGTTGTTGTTGTTTTTTTTTTGTTGTTTTTTTTTTTGTTCGTTAATGAAATGCCATCTTTGCTTGGGTTATTCTGCATTGAGCTTCGTTAGTACATCTACCATCTGCTGTTCTTAAAGTACCAAAATACTTAAATACACTTAATTGTTTTACGTTGATTGAATTCACTTTGATGTTGCCTTTGGGTTTACACATTATATGTGTAATAACTATTTCTTCTGTTTTTCTGTTATTCAGACAAAGTCCTTTGTTTGGAATTTCTGTTGCAATTATGTGTATCACTTCTTTCATTTTCAGCGACCAAAATCATGTCATCAGTATACCGCAAGTTGTTTATGTTATGCCCGCGAACCGGTATTCCTGGCACATCTTGTATGGATCTTATTATTACATTGGTGTACAAAATGAATAGATCGGGTGATATTACACATTGTTTAATATGTTGAAAAGTTCCCAATTGGTTGTCAATGCTTATACTTATATCTACTCTTTCACTTGTTCAATAAACTAAAGATAGGAGATACCGATGAATGTAATTGTGGAACTGGTAAAACGACAGCTAAACATTTGCTGCAGGAGTGCCCAATATATGCAGAACAGAGAAATATTTTGGCCCACACCTGCTTCATTTGAGGACAAGCTCTATGGAGACACCAACAAGCTCAAGTTGACTGCAGCTTACTTTAACTACATTCAGGTTGATATTTAAAGGTGCATGAAGAAGTATTTAGACCGCCGCACTTCATACCACAGGTATGTCGGTTACCAAAGCGCCCCAGAGGACTGAAATGGAATATTGCTTGGATAGCAAATCCATTACGTGGAAAGCCCGAATCAAAAGCTCACTGTGTGGACTTCATAAAAGGTGGAAAAAGTGTCCTTGTGGCACGAAATGGAATATTGCTTGGATAGCAAATCCATTACATGGAAAGTCCGAATCGAAAGCTCACTGTGTGGATGTCATCTGCACACTGCATTCTTCTGGTTTCCAGAAGAACAGCTGATGGTGAACGGGAGGCCCAATATACGGAAGTGAGGCTAAGCAGCCATGTGCAGGACGTGATGATTCCTTGGGTGAGCCCAGTACCAGAGCGCTGTGTGTCGGCTCTGCAAGTATGGAAGCCTCCTTGGATGGCGGGGAATGCCCATGGTCTGCCCCTGCCTTCCCTTGAGGGCTGACCAGGATGTCTTTGGCTGTTCTATATGGACCAGCTGGGATGGGGGATAACACAACAACAGTGAGAGTCAAACGTCAACAAATGCCCACAGAAGTCGGATGTGTCGGCCTAACGGCGCAAGAACACAGCTCTGCTGTAAACAGGCACAACGCAGTCACGTCCGGAAAAAAATAATAAAAAACTCCGGATGAACGCAGAAGAAGAAGATATCTACTCTTTGTTGCCAGTACATGTTGTTTATTATTCTCAGATCTTGACCATCGATGTTTAACATTTCCGAAGTTCTAAAAAGTTCTTCGTGTTTCACATTGTCAAATGCCTTGGTATAGTCAATAAAGCATAACTAACGATTTATGTTCATTTAAATAATTCTTTCTGTTAATGTTCTCAAGATGTATATGGCTTTGTTTGTGCTTTTACCTTAAAAAAAAAAAATCCACACCTCTCACCTCCAATTTCTGGTTTTATTTTACTTCTTATTCTTCACATAATAATTCACAGTATTTTTGTCATTGACTCATTAAATTAACTGTGCGATGTGTTTTACAATCCGTTCTGACAGATTTCTTTAGAGCTATGACAAAGATTTCAAGAAATCATCAAGTATATATCCACTGTTATAGATATCATTCAGCAGTTTTGTTATCACTTCTATATCCCGTTCACCAACAACTTTAATTTCTTCGACACTGATGTCATCTGGCCCTGGGGATTTATCTTTTTTGCATATTTTCTATATCTTTTTTTTTTAAACTTCTACTTTTAGTATCGGTGGTCCTTTATATTTATCGTAATTGTCTGCATCATCAACATATAACTTTAAAAAAAATATTCTGTATATCTTTCAATAATAATTTATTTGTCCATTAATATGTTACTTTCTTTTGCTTTATAATGTCCAATAATTCTTGTATTTTTCTGTATATAGATTTTGTGTCTTCTCATTGTTCTTCAGTATCCTTGCACTGACTATTTAGACAAGCTTCTTTCGCTGCCTTACATTTTTATACTTTTTCTGTATATATTCTTTTATATTCATCTGGATTTTGTTCACTTTTTCTTCTAATGTCCGTCAATTGTAGAATTTCCTGTCATCCATTTCTTCTTCGCTAGTCTATTTTATTTCTGGTAATATTTCTTTTGATGTCTGTTGTATTCACCCCTTCACCATTTGCCATTGTTTGTCTTTATTGTCTATTTTTTTTTTCTATTTCATTGCATATTTTATGTACAGTAATTGCACATTTATAATTCATTTCTTGATTTGATTTTAGTATTGTCAAATCTAGCTTGAAATTTATTGGAGCTCTCTTTAATGTCTTCAATTTTATTCTAATCTTCCAATTAGTGAAGCAAGGTTACTTTTGCAATCTGCTCATTGTCTTGTTTTTATTTACAGTAAACTGTTCCAAAATCAATTGTTTATTAGTATATAATCAGCTTTATTATGAACACTGTTTCCTTGACTTTTCCATGTCCAAAGGCTTTTAGGATGTAGCTGAAAGAAGTGTTTTCGATTATCATATTATGTACTCTTGTGACTCCTATTCTCGCTGGTTACGAGATCCGCACAGTGGAAGGATGGGAGATTTCCTCGCAACAGACGAGCAATATCTCCGGCGATATCTCCGGCGGGCCTACTCCCGGCGGTTGCGGGATCCGCACAAGTCAGGCGGGGAGTCTGACGGTAGTACACGCTTTACACAGGTCCGGACACTTGTGATTGACAGATGTACGCGCCCTATTGTAGGCGCGTACGAGGCCCGCACCTGTGGGACTTGGCTGAACGTCTCTAAGTCGGGTCCCATGGGTTCCAGGGTCTGGCCACCACTCGCCACCTGCTCGTGGAGGCGAGGTCTCGGAGGTTTGACGCTGAGTCGCCAGCGACTGCAGCCTGCCTTGTTCCAGACGTATTGGTTACCCATTCCTCTGGAAAACACAAGACAAGGCCGAGAGAGGGAACATGTCGTTTGTGCACCACATGTTTCTCTGAAGATCTGCACAGGCATTGTGATGGAATTTTGGCCACATTTCAATTCACATACTTTGGTCTGTCAAGATTGCAAGGTGCCACTCTTGTCTATTCAACCAGTTTTTCCCCTCTCTCATTTCTCCCTCCAAGGCCATATTCATCTGTAGCATCTTAGTAATAGTATATTTCTTCTCCAACATTTGCGTTGAAATCTTCCTGGACTTTTGTTTGACTGTTTTTGCATTGTAACATAGCCATGTCAAGTTATTCATTAAAAAAGTTATCACTTTCTTCTTATATGCCATCGGCAATTGATGCATAGACTTGTATGATAATCATCATCTCATCTCATCAGGTTCCTCTTGTACCATGCGGTGTTGAGGTGAAGCATAAATAGCGGGAGAGTGCCCGTTTATGGGCTTCATATATCAAGATTCCCATGGACTCTTCCTCTGCTTTCGTCTAGTCTAGGGGTCACCAAACTTTTTTCACGGCGGGCCGGATTAGCTGAGAAAATGCCGAGCGGGGGCCGGATACTCATTCGGTACAATACTTGCACCGATCTCCGTGGCGAAGGTCTTACGAACGCGGTTCGTAATCCGGTATACCCGCGTTCGAAACACAACTGCGCGCGATTTGGCAACAGACAACGCTGTACTTGTTTTTGTTCTATGTTATGTGTGCCGGTCGTTCAGGAAGTAATAGTAAACTACTGAACGTAAACTTGCCAAGGCATCAACAACAGAAAACAATGCAGGTGTTGACTGCAAATGCCCTGTAAAGGATATACAGCTAACTTTAACAATAATTGCAAGCTAGAACGAAAGCTCTGGGAAAAAAGACGAAAAACTAAGTTAATCATAGGAAGGGCGTGCGATGCGCGCACACACACACACACACACACACACACACACACACACACACACACACGCACGCACGCACGCACGCGCACACACACACACACACACACACACACATAAACAAAGACAACCAACACATTTATTTACTAAACAAAGTTATCAAAGAAGGCGACGTTAGCACAAAGATAGTTATATCAGACCTAATGTGCACATATCCGAATCTCACAAACTAAGCAGCAAAAGAGGTTAGGGAGATTTGTGAAACTGACGTGTGGCTTCCAAAATACCATCAATGTTTGGTTTGGAATTGCTGCATCCAATCAAGAGAATTGCTTTCAAATGTTCATCAGTCAATCGCGTTCGATGTGGTGACTTCACAGACTTCATTTTTTAAAATGTTTGCTCACAGACATAAGTTGTTCCAAAGACTGATGCCGTACCAGCTGCAAATTTCTTAAGTTTCGGAAACTCAACATCAGGTAAGCAGCGATACAATTCAACAAGTTTTCCTTCTCTGTGCTTCTCTTTCAACAAGTCATTTGCTTGCAAATCAATGAGCTCAAATTGTAGTTCAACTGGCACATCATCAAGGTTACAAGCAAATGGATTCTTGAATAGAGGAATGTCACTCTCAATTCTGTCAAGATCTGAAAATCTCTCCAAACTCTTTGAAACAGTGAAAATGAGAAAGGTTTTCTCCTTCCAGTTGTGCTTCCAACAATGACAACTTTCTCCGAAATCCTTTGATGGTTCTGTAGAGATCACATGAGAAGTTTCAAGTTCAGTTCATTCATGTTGACCAAAAATGACAACTTTTACAACCAGGTAGGATCTGACAGCTGTGAATCAGCTCTATTTTTTTTTAGTGAGGAAAACATCTATTTCGTTTCGGAGCTTGTAAAAACGAAGCAGGACTTTACCGAAGCTGAGCCACCTGACTGATGTGTGATAAGGCAAGTCACATAATTCAGAATCAATTTCTTCAAGAAAAGCCTGGAACTGACGGTGATTGAGTGCAAGTTCCCGAATGAAGTTCACAGCAGAAATGACTGGTTTCAGTACACAATAAATATCTAAGTCTTCCCACAGAGTACTTGCTGATGTATGATGCAGTGTATGAACAGAGCGCCCTGAATATGCAAATCTTCCATCTGAGTCCTTGTCTGCCCCACCAGACCCTTCCTCACTCAAGCTATGTTTTTTTTCCTCCATCAACTGTAACACCTCGAAGCTGATTACGCTGAAGATAATAAATAGTCTTGCAAAATTGTTTGCACTTCCACGAAAATGTCTTTCCCAGTTGTTGTTCCATGCATGCTGCAAACGGACGCCAACTCTTCTGTTATCTGAAAGTCCAAATTGGCACCACGAATGAACACGAGAAGTTGTGACGTACTTTAGAGGTCAGTAGACTCATCCAGCGCCAGAGAATACCACAACAAGATCCTAGCTTTCTCGCGTATCTGTAACACTATGTTCTCTCCAAGTTCTTCTGTTCTCCGCACAACTAAACTTGCCGAAAGGCTGATAGTTCCAAACAAATCGGCTTTCTCAGGACACAAGTCATTTGCTGCTTCGATCATACACTCTTTGATGAAGTTGTCATCAGTAAACGGCTTTCCTTGTTCTGCCATCTTATGCACTGTTCTGTAACTTGTACGAGTGACAGATTCATTTTCAGCAAATTTTCTCGTGAAGAGATTTCTTTGTGTTTCAAAACCACGTTTAATGGACTCATATTTCCCAGAGCGTAACTTTTCAGAAAACTTTTAATAAGTTGATAGATTGTTTCGTAGTGACGCCGAAGATTGTACTCTTTCAAAACAACAACACTTTCGCTGCATATTACGCAACTGGTTTTCTGGTCCTTTGTTTCCACAAAGAAGTACTTTACTCTTTCCATTCCTCATTGAAAAATCGACACTCGATGTTCACTTATGTTTTCCTAGTAGTCATAATTAAGGGTGAAGTACACTGGATCTGAAAATGAAAAAAAAAAGACATTAAATTAGAAACATAATTAAAATCCTATTGAAACAGAAGAAAAGCAGAGGACTAGGGGTCACTGGTGAAGCTACGGCTCATCAAAGGTACATATACAGATTATAGGTACCTTTGTGTAACTGCACAGAGATGATAGAGTTAATAGCACAACGCCGACTGCTCATGGGCCGCAGAAGAAGAGAGAAATAAGAAGACAGAGAGAATCTTATTCTATTTCTACGGCTAACAAGAAAAGAAAAGATTTAGAAATATCAGAATAAATTCAGGTCCGTGTACAGGGAATCAGAATAATGTAATTGAAAAGATACAACAACATCTGATTAATAATGCCAATGCACAAATAAATAAAATTCATGATTAGATGCAATAACAAAATAGGCATCCCCATGAATAAACATACACATGATCATCCTTCACAGTACCAGTGATCTTCCATCACAGTATGGGTAGTCATCCAACACAGTACCAGTGATCTTCCATCACAGCATGGGTAGTCATCCAACACTGTAACTGTAGTCTGATAAAAACACCAGCAATTATCAGACAACAAGATGGAACAAAGGTCATTCATTCAGTAGCATGTCCTTTGCAGAACCTTGCTTCCATAACAACCTTCTGGAAAACCTCTCGATCATAAGCAAGATGTCCCGCTTCAGATACACCCATCTGGAGATCATGCGCCAGATCCTGCGCCCATCTTCTCTTTGGCCTTCCTCTTCCTCTCTTCCCAGGCATATACCCCTCCATTAATGTTCTCAGGCACAGACATAGCTATTCTACTCCTATATTCCTATTTAAACTATGAAGGTTCATTCAAAATTCACCCCACAACAGATAATCGTCAATACACAATCAAGATCCTCTTGGATCTTTTGGATCTTCACAGGGCCTGTCTGCCCTCTCAACTACGGTGTGGAAAAACAGTGGCCACGCTCGGCCGTGCCTGGGGCACGTTCGCCCATCTGTTGGGTAGTGGCTAAGAGGGATGAGTTCAAACCCTCTGCTGAAATTTAGACATCAGCATCTCTTCGGCCTCAGTTGTTCTCAATGCCAAAGAGGCGGGAACATGGCGTGACTGGGCTCTTATAGGCACGTCAACACAAAATCCAAGCATCCTACGCATTTTTTTTACCAGGGTATCATGGGATATGCTACTCCATACTCTTGTAGAGCCGTGGCAGGCGGCTTAATTTGGTAATAGAATATATCTCATAATAAGGTTTGCAAAATATATAAATAGGGCCGCATAAATAAACAGCCTAGACAGCCAGGAGGTCTCCGCAAGTGTGAAGATCCCCTATTATTCTAAACATAATATTTACATTTAAATTGTATCACGTCTCGTGGTTCATTCGTTATATCAAGCAAGTTCGAGTACCGTCGCGGGCCGGATGAAATGACGTCGCGGGCCGGATCCGGCCCGCGGGCCGTAGTTTGGTAACCCCTGGTCTAGTCTGTAGATCATTGCTTGTTGAGGTATACTGTTAGTTGGTAATCTAGTTATATGGCCAAACCATTTAACCTGATGTTTTCTGATGAAATCTAGCTCTGCAGTCCGTTTATGCTTATTGTGTTTTCTTCAAGCGGGAAAAGAATCCCCTGCCGGCTTGCTCAGTTCATCCAGAGCAGCATGGGCCCAGACCTGTGGAGAGGCATAAACATCAACGCCAACTGATAAAACACAGGATGATGACGGTTTAAGGGAAATAACCTATACAATTACAAATAATTTGTTCTGTAACAATAGTAAACTTAATTTGCATATTAACGTGTTAGTGAAGAAATACATTTAATTTTTATGGTAAAGTATAAATGATTAGTTATAGAACCTTTGAAATTTGAAGAAAATTACAGAAATAATATACATAAAACTGCGATGTATTGTATAGATTGTAGGCAGTATTACATCAATAGCTCTGTAAACAAATAATTAAAATGATACATCGTCGTAGTGGGAAGAAGTCTAAAATTTTATCTAGGAGGGGAAGTGTTCAGGCGCCAAGCCGACACTCTCCTTAATTTTCTGAATAAATAAACTGATTGATTGATTGATTTAGGAACTGACATCACAGCATTCTGAGCGCGGACACAACAGCTACAAAAAGATCTGCCTGTTTTTCTGTTGTCCAACTGCTTTTGTAGTGATGTGTCGTAGAGAGGAGGCAGTTGTAGTAGCGTTTGCAAAACAGCTTCCATTTGTCGCTGCAATAAATCCCCCCCCCCCCACCTTCCCTGACGTGTCTCTACCTCTTCGTGGTAGATGGGCTTGCGTGTTCCAATGACCCCAAGAACTATGCAGACGGTAGTACAGCTACATGTCGGACAGGTCAAGGGATAGGAACCAGACCAAGAGGAGATACACATCCTGCTGCCCTGCAGGTAGACTGGGGAGAGGCAGTCAAAGCTAGTTATCCACTAAGTCCTGAATAAGGCGCTCGATGCCACTGCATTCTTGATCCAGACATATAGTCTGCGGCTCTCAGCTGAAGGATATGACTGAACGCCTCTAAGTCAATATCCCCCGGAAGTGAGGGCCGGGCCGATGATTCACCCACTGCAGACTGGATGTGAGATGCTGAGCCTGCTAATGCTTGGTCCAAACAGTTGTTCTACTGCTCCCAGTCGAGGGATGAGGGATCCCGGTATAAGAGGGCATGGCCGTTACACGCCCTCCTCTGCATGGAGGTAAGATGCTGAGCCGGCAGCACATGCAGCCTGCCAAGTAGTAGCGCAACAAATTTGACGTAAACAAATAGTCGCGACAAAATCGCGAACCAAAGAGTAACAGAAACCAAGACCCTGACGTCGAAAACATATACGTCAAAAGATGTTGTTAAGAACAACTAAAACATTCGGATCACAGAGCTTGACTAGAGAAGCGGCACGTTCAAGTCGTCTGTAATTTATAAAGATATTTAATGGCAGGACAACTGTTCTCATGGCTAATTCATATTAGAAAGTATTATGGCATCTTACATATCAAGATAAAGATTTTGGGACAGATGCGGAATCTAGGAATGAGATTTAGAATTTCACACCAGAAGGACACTGCCGCAACCTTGGATGGACAGAAGGACTGCAACACGAATTGGATAATTCTTAGTAGCTAGTCTGGTCAACAGTTGAATATTTATAGTTGATGTTTTCTTACGACCGTCCCGTCTGGAGTGTACAGACCCGATCAAAACTTTTCAAGAGTATTAAATTATATGATTGATCATAGCTCAAGAATACTAGCAAATAAACGTAGCATCGTCAATGTGATTGCCAGCCTTCGAGTGAGTCCTTTTCATTGATGTTCAGTTGATGCTTCTTTGCTGGATTGTTTTCTGCAACCCTAGACGGTTCTTGCTCGAGCTTATATTTTGAAGTTATGCCAGATTACGTCGCAGCACAGCCTACCTCGTGAGCGTTACTAAGGGTGGAAAAAGCGTCCCAGTTGCACACAACGGTTACGATGCGAGTCTTATTTAAACTTATTGAGTGTACGCAGTCAAAGGGGTAAAAGGTCTCATTAACACGAAATTGACGCTAGGCTAGCGAATCCATTACGTGGAAGTTCGAAGTGAAAGCTTGCTGAGTGGATGTCGTCTGCAAACTAAGGTGGAAAAACGTCTCATTAGCACGATATATGCCATGTGACGGGCACACACCAGAAGAAGATACATAAAAGGAGAAAAAGTATTTTCCATAAGGAAACACCAAACGGAACGATCAACACGGAAACCAAGAGAAACCGTAGACGTCAGAGGACAACAAGTAAACAGACGTTGTGAGATTCTGCTACGGCGCGGATGTGTCTTCGTGAAGCCCGTGTTTGGTGAAGAGCTGGATGCAATGATTGCGAGGTTCGGCAAGTAAATAACAGGAGGAGGAATCTAGTGACAAGGAAACTATCAATATAAGGACCAAACCTAGACCAATCCTGAATTCGGAACGCTGAAATAGAAGATTGCGCTTCAAGGTGAAATGGGTAGAATAGGGCACCTAGTCATAGCCAATAGATAAACACCGACCCTGTGAAAAAGGGCAGTTTACAGTCTAGGAGGCTATAGCCTATTATTGTTATCCAGCACATTAATAAACGTGTGATATTGTTCGCTGGATTGCGTCAGTCTGTTTTCACATTTGTTCCCGAAATTAAGGTGAGAAGTTTATTATTCTCTATTGACGAGTTCAAAAGCAATTGATGTTAATTTTCCATGTTCAATATTAATGGAGTTACGTCAAGGCAAAGATGGGGGATCGTCCGGGAACCGCGCCGTACCAGAATCTGGTACTTTTGCTTTCTTTCACCCCAAACAAAAGGGAATCCCAGGGTATGACGTCACATCCAGGGGTTCCCTGTGTTGCGCCGAACATCCAGGGGGTTTCCGTGTGTTGCGCCGTAGCTCGGTGCGCAATTCTATGCGGCGGCGGTGCGCTATTCTTTCACTTTCCGGTTAGGGTTAGGGTTAGGGGTAGGGTTAGGGTTAGGGGTTGTGTGTACCCTACCCCTAACCCTAATCCCTAACCCTACCCCCTAACCCTAACCGGAAAGTGATTGCAGGACCGATGCAAATGAGGATCGAAGGGAGACAGACACTCACACAGAAACGGTTGCCAAAGCCCAAAGAAACAACACTGTGGTGTGGGGCAATTGAAACGCACTGACACGCACTCCACCCGAACACAGAGGAGATCACCGTCGGCGCTAAATATAGCTGGTGACTCTAAATATATCTCGCAAAGTTTGTTTGGGGTGAAAGAAAGCAAAAGTACCCAGAATCTCACAACGTCTGTTTACTTATTGTCCTCTGACGTCTACGGTTTCTCTTGGTTTCCGTGTTGATCGTTCCGTTTGGTGTGTCCTTATGGAAAATCCCTTTTCTCCTTTTATGTATCTTCTTCTGGTGTGTGCCCGTCACATGGCAATATAGAACTCTTGGCTAGCGAATCCATTACGTGGAAGTCTGAAGTGAAAGCTTACTGAGTGGATGTGGTCTGCAGACTGACCGTTCCTGGTTTGCGTGGGGAGCGGCTAGTGGCGAACGAAATACCCAACACATGAAAGTGAGGAATTAAATCAGCCATGAGCAGGACGTGGCAATTCCTTGGGTGAGCCCAGTACCATAGTGCAATGGGCCGGCTCTGCAATTATGGAAGCCTCCTTGGATGGCGGGGAATGTCCATTCTCTGCCACTGCCTTGCCTTAAGGGTTGACCGTGATGTCTTTGGCCGTTCTACCTTGACCAGCTGAGATGTGGGCGACACCACAACAGAATGTCCCTCGAAACCCCCTGGAAGGCTAACCTGATATAAAAACGCCCGCAGAAGTCGGATGTGCCGGCCTAAAGGTTGCAAATAAATTGGCACAAAGCAAAAATATCCCTCGTGCCCGGAACAGCACTGACTATTTTGTCTCCGGGCACAGCGTCTAGCACACGTCTGAACCAAAAGCTCGCTGAGTGGACGCCGTCTGCAGACCGACCGGTCCTGGTTTATGCGGGTAGCGGCCTGTGGCGAACGAAATGCCCAATACATGGAAGTGAGGAATTAAAGCAGCCATGTGCAAGACGTAGCGATTCCTTGGGTGAGCGCTATGTATGGGCTATACAATTATGGAAGACTCCTTGGATGGCGGTAAATGCCCATGGACTGCCCCTGCCTTCCCTTGAGGCCTGATCGTGAAGTCTTCGACTGTTCTAACTTGACCAACTTAGATGTGGACGGCAATACAACAGTGAGAGTCCCCCAGGACGGCTAACCTGGGTTTAAAAAACTCCCGCTAAAGTCGGATGTGTTGGCCTAAGGGCTTTGACCCAAGGGTGCATAACAAGACACACCGCAATTACGTCTAGAAAAAAAAACACTCCGGGTGAACGCAGTAGCAGCAGCAGCAGCAGCACAAGAAGAAGAAGAAGAAGAAGAAGAAGAAGAAGAAGAAGAAGAAGAAGAAGAAGAAGAAGAAGAAGAAGAAGAAGAAGAAGAAGAAGAAGAAGAAGAAGGAGAAGAAGAAGAAGAAGAAGAAGAAGAAGAAGAAGAAGAAGAAGAAGAAGAAGAAGAAGAAAAAGAAGAAGAAGAAGAAGAAGAAGAAGAAGAAGAAGAAGAAGAAAGAAGAAGAAGAAGAAGAAGAAGAAGAAATCCCATCGACTCTTTTACCTCTTTATCTATTCTTCATCTTATAGTCCATGCTATGTGGCGTTGCTGGCCATATTCACAGTCTTCCGCCTTGTGTACTGCCAATAATTTCTGATACCGATGTCAAACTGTCCAGCATTTTCTCTCTCGATCTCCTCCCTGCCTCCCCTCCACTCAAACTTTCCAGCCGTCATGACGTACTTTAACTTTCCTGTTCCCATGACGCGCCCAAGAATGTTGACTGTCTACTTCTTATGCGAGTGACCAACTACCTTTGTAAATTAACTTCTTTCAAGATTTCGTCATTGTTCTCTCTATCTGTTCACGGTGTTCTCATCATTCTTCAATAAAATCACAACCCCGCAGCATCCACGTAATTCCTCACTTGTCAATGACTCGCTTCCGTACATCAGGATTGGCCCACACAAGGAAATTGTGGAAGCTAATAAAACAACTTAACGATGACGGCACAGGGAGAAACTCAAAAATTGCACTACATAAAGATGGAACACCTTAACAAGAAAACAAGCAGCTGACCATTTTGCGGACTCATTTGCACAAGATAACAATATCAAATTTAGTCAAGAGAAACAACAAGAGATTCGAGAGAAACGACAACATACAGGACAGAAGGAAATAGTACACGAGGCTCTGGAGGCACCCACCACAATCAGCGAAATGGAGCTAGCCATATCAAAAATGAAAATGAGAAATTCACCAGGAGCTGATGGTATCTGTCACAGAATACTGACAGGTTAACGATCCCATGATATATCAAAACAGAAAATTGCTTATAGTACACGAGGATGGAAAGTTATTGACCTTAAGATCAGGAAAACAAGCGATCGTTTCGGTCCTGAGGTGAGTACAGGTTATTGACTCCAAGATCAAAACAGATACCGCGTGTTTGTTGGGAGACGGGCGAAGGAAAACGACGATCTTAAACCCTTTGAACACCGGAGAGGGAATCACGATAAAACAATTTCACAAACCTTTGAAATGGGAAACCGAGAGTCACGATCACGCCGTTTCACAACCCTTTGAACAACGAAGACGTAGTTACGATAAAAACTATCAGATGTCTTTTGAAGTAACGGAAACGAATGTCCGTGGTCCGAAGAAAAGAGTGGATAATCATTGATGTCCCGAAATGACCGTTTATCAAAGGAGAATTTCGGTTGGTGTTGTATGAAAATCAAAAGACTGGTGAAGAGGACAGGGGAATATTTGGTGGACTGTGCAGTGAAAGTATACAGAGCCAAAGTATAAATGGTCTGGAAGTTTAATTTAGTGTGCTACGAGTCTTCCAGGAGAGAAAGTGGTGATCTATTCTGGAGCTAGTAGAAAAGGGATTTAAGATGTTCCGCGCGTTGATTGAAGGCAACTAACATCTGTACTTAATGTGCATATGTATTCCCGATTCAGCCGAGGATAGTTATAAGGTAGTTATGGTGTAGAGTAGAACTCTAGCATAGTGTATTTTTGTGTGTGACCGTAATATTGAGTGTCAGACGAATTTAGTGGATTGGGTAAGGTGTCAGGGCACTCGATAGTATGAATACTATTATAATAGAGGATAGGTCTATGATAGGAGATTCTAGTGTAGGTGGTTACTGGGAATTCTAAAGTTTCCTATGACTTTTCCTTCTTTTACCTTGTCTTAAGTTATGTGAAGAACTACTATGCCTTATGTCAGAGATCATTTCTCTGAATCTATAGAAGTTATAACTGATAATGGCCACTAGCCTACTCTCACTTCTAATAAGTCTTAGTTAGGTTGATCTCACAAGGTACTGTATATTCGACAGGTTCCACTGAACTCCACTGAATTCCACTGAACTCCACTGAACTCCACTGAACTCCGCTGAATTCCACTACACTGGAAATTGTAATAGCTACACCCATAAAAAGAAGGACATTACCATAGTTGGGTGCAGTGATCAATATCCTCAAGATTTAAGTCAACCTTAAGGTCAACCAGTTCTAAAAGTAACGGCATAATAAGTCTGTCCTGATAGGATACTGACAGTAGAAGATATGTCAACTCCACATAAAACGGACTAGCAATATGGTTCACATGGCCATAAGATAAATACAAACAAACTGTAATACCAGAACTTTTCCTCTGAGGAATAGAACATTCTTGGACTTTAATACAAACAGTGTGTCAGTGTAATATACGCAGGGTTGTGATTAGTCCTACATCCATAGACAATAATTCATTAACTATATCGGATGTGTAAACATTCCCTGGATTTAAAAAAAACAAACATTCATAATATTGGATATTTCACCCGGAAAGACATTACGTGTAAAAAACACGCTGTTGTGAAAATACATTTTATTTCAAAAGTCAAGGATATTGTGAAGACATCATCATCATCAGTTAGAGAGAAACTACACTGGGTGAGCGTAAAACAGTTCTGTGATGTGGTGACAATATAAGGCCGTTGCATGATGAGACTGTGATGTGGATCTTAGATTGTCACTCTTATCTCACCTACACGATAGAACACACAAAAATAAAACTTCTTTACACACACCCTATACATACCCATGACACTTTTTATTCATTAAATAATGTTAGTATTTATTGGAGGACAGTGTTGTGTGGGTATGTTCTGAAGGAAAGTGAAGAGGGGTATGATACTGCGATAATAGAGAGAGAGAGAGAGAGAGATAGTGAATAGAAGACTGGAACGAGGGTGTGTAGACAAAGGTCTGGCAATAGACCCAACATTGGAAAAAGGGAAGTTGAAGTGTGCTTGTTGATTCTACTGTCCCCCCCCCCCCCCCCCCAGAGACAAGCGACAGTATCTCCAATGAAATGATCAGGAACCTAGGAACAGAGGCCAAAGCAAAGCTGCTGCAGATCTTCAATAACAGCTGGACCTTAGGCAGTGTTCCACAAGCCTGGAGAGAAGCAATCATGGTACCCCTCCTAAAATCAGGGAAAGATGGTTCTATTGCCTCTAGCTACAGACCAATTAGCCTCACCAGCTGTCTCTGCAAATCACTGGAGCGCCATCATAAATCACAGACTGCAGTGGTACATTGAAAGTAAAAACATTCTTGTGCCACAGCAGGCTGGCTTTAGGCAGTGCTACTCTACGGAAGATTAGACAACATACCTCTCTCAATAAATTGAGGATGCATTCCAAGAGAAGAAGCTGGTGCTTGCGGCATGGATAGATTTGAAGAAAGCCTTTGACAAAGTCTGGAAAGAAGGTCTGATGAAGAAACTGAGAAACTGCAAAGTCAATGGAAGAATGTACAAATGGGTGAAAGCATACTTGCACAACAGAAGAGCCCGAGTACAGATAGACGGACTCAAGAGCAAGAAAGTACTACTGCGTCACGGTGTTCCCCAGGACGGAGTCTTGTCCCCCACACTTTTTCTAATCTTCATCAATGATCTTGTTACTAATCTACCGCATGGAAATAAAGCGGCAATGTACGCCGATGACCCGGTTTTATGGAGCACAAATGAATATGCATCAGTGGCCACCAGATTGCTACAAAGAGCTGTAGATACATTTGCTGCATGGGCAAATAGATGTTGTGTCAGCATAAACACTGACATGTGCAGCACCACTCTATTTACCCTCTCTTCAGAACAAAAGGCAGGGATCATCCAGATAAATGGAACACCCCTAAGAGAAGATAAAGAACCATACCTTGGAGTAACATTTGATGGCAGGCTGACATGGAGAAAGCACATCAACAAAGCAGTAGCAAAAGCCAGAAATAAAATAGCAATCCTGAGAAAACTAAGTGGAACCACATGGGGAGCCAGTGGGAAAATATTTAGCAAAGTTTACCAACAGAGCATACGACCACACCTGGGATATGGGTCAACTGCGTGGTGTTCAGCATCAAAAACCACACCACAAGAGCTGGACAAGGTGCAAAATCAAGCACTTAGAGTCACCACAGGAGGGATGAGATCAACCCCTATAGTGGAAATGGAGAAGATGGGGAGGACACAAGCACTGAGTGAGCGCAGAGATTTGAAAACGCTAATACAAGCAGAAAAGTTCCTCAGCTTGCCAGGCCACCCTATGAAGAACAGATTTGAAAACCTAGCTATGGGGCGGTTGAAAAGAAGTAGTTTTATCCACCAGGCCAAACGACTCTGCAGACAAACCACCGATCTGCCCACAGTTGGTATCCCCCTAACAACTATTCCAGAGCGAACTCCATGGAAAGATGGGCATAGATTATCATTACAAATCCAGACAAAAGTGAGAGGAATATTTGATAAGGAAGAATAGAACAGTGTGCAGCAGCAGAACAGCCACTCTCAGCTTCCTTGATGAAGAATACCCACAGGACCTCTGGATCCGAGTCTACACAGATGGGTCGGCACAAAATGCTGTTCGAAATGGAGGAGCGGGAGTGTACATAGAATACCCAAATAATACTAGGGACACAGCCAGAGTGCCGACAGGAAAGTACTGCCATAACTATGATGCTGAAATTGAAGCAATCAAGATAGCAACAGAGAAATTACTAAATACCAGCAATGGTACACAACCTGTGGTGCTACTGATAGATGCAAAATCAGTACTCGAGGCGCTCCTGTCTGGGAAATTGCTAGTACTAAGGACAATACTTTCTGAACTTAGCAGTCAGCATAAGGTCACCATACAGTGGATACCATCCAACTGTGGAGTACCCGGAAACGACAGAGCTGATCAATTAGCTAAGGAAGGAGCCAAAGAAGAACAGCCTGATGTGCTCGTTACATACCACCAAAAGAAAAGAATGATCAAATCACTCAGAAAGCCACCAAAACCTGCTCAAGATGACTACCACGTTATGGACAGACCAGAACAAGTCATTATTTTGCGCTTCAGAACAGGACACAATAGATTACGCAACCACATGTATGCACAATTCAAGATTGGTGAATCAGCCATGTGCACATGTGGATTGGCGTCGCAGACAGCAGAGCACATACTCCAAGACTGCCCAAAATATAACATATCTAGGCAAACCTTCTGGCCTATAGAGACGACAGTGGAAGATAAACTCTATGGACCACTGTGTGAACTGAAAAAAGACAGTGAAATTCATACAAGAGACAACATTGCAGATATAGACATATTTCAAGTGAACGAAAGAAGAAGAAGGATTGGCCCAATATAGATAATACTCAAGAATTCTTTTCCGTACCAATATTGACAAAGATAAATTTCATAGAATATTCTTTTTATGAAATGTCACCTTTTTTTGGGTTATTCTGCATTGAGCTTCGTTAATACATCTACCATCTGCCGTTTTTATTTTTTTTTTAATGAAATGCCATCTTTGCTTTGGTTATTCTGCATTGAGCTTCGTTAATACATCTACCATCTGCTGTTCTTAAAGTACCAAAATACTTAAATACACTTATTTGTTTCACGTTGATTGAATTCACTTTGATGTTGCCTTTTTATATGTAATAACTATTTCTTCTGTTTTTCTGTTATTCAGACATAGTCCTTTGTTTGGAATTTCTGTTGTAATTATGTGTATCACTTCTTTCATTTTCAGCGCCCAAAATCATGTCATCAGCATACCGCAAGTTGTTTATGTTATGACCGCGAACCGGCATTTCTGGCACATCTTGTATGGATCTTATTATTACATTGCTGTAAAAAATGAATAGATCGGGCGATAGTACACATTAGTAGTATGCAATATTGTATTTACTTATCATTTGTGGTGGCAACCACCGATATTTTACTATATAAAAAGTCTATCACCACAACCGAAACGTCATATTTTACGTCCTCAACGGACCACATTTTAAAAAAATTGGCGGGAAATTTCTTGGGCCTTGGTGACCACTTCCGGTTGTCCTGATGACAACTTCCGGTCCCAGGGGGCGGGACGACGGCGGGGGTGGCGGTGGCGATGGGTCGAGTCCCAGTGTGTGTGTGTGTGTGTGTGTGTGTGTGGTGCGGTCACGTGGTGTGATCGAACCCCAGGCATATCGATCCCCTTCGAGGAGGGAGACCGAATTCAAATATGACAGAAATTGATTTATTTCATCTCTCGAGCTAACCCGAGGATCCATAATTGGATGATGAATAAACTTTTACACGCTTCAACAGGTTTTCCTTACCCATGTATAACCTTTAACCGTTTGGTGGAAATCTGGTTTAGAAAATATACTAACCAGACAAAGAATTTTATTAAAAATTAACCCTAACACATGTATTAACGCCAACATTTCTTTTATGTATATTGGAGAATAGGTATGTCAATAAAAAAACTCTAATCCTCATTTAATAACAACGATGACTTACCGAGATAATCATTAAAATATGTAATATTATTAAACATCAAAGTTATACCCCTTTAATTATAAACGGATTCCAAGGGAGACTATTCGGGGCTCTTGACTAAACCAGAATTGTTCCCCGTTGCATACTAAACACCTCTTGAATGCCCATATACCTGCGCGACCAGGTAAAGATCACCCGCTTCACCGACCACACCCCCAGCGAGAAATACAATGACCAGCGACCACTAGATTAACCGATACCACTTACGCAGAACGCCTACGGAATAGTCAATTAATGTCGACGGCCGTCAATGCTTATTGTAGATAGCGATCAGAAGACAACTGCGAGTGTGAAGGGAATATTTGTGCCGAAAGAAAAATATACCTATACGAAACCGTTACACAAATGTTTTGAAATATTAAATATATATATATGTATGTATGTATTTATGAATGTATTATCTATTTATTTATATATGTATGTAATTCTATAGCTGTAGGTAGGTTGTCCCAGTGGGTATATATACGTACTTGCCTTGATGACTTGGTCACGCGGGATATGTGTGCGCGTCTGTGCGTGTGTGTGTGCATGCGTGCGTGCGTGTGGCCTATCAATTACAGGAAGTCGCAGTCAACCTCAGTATTCTATGGAGTTTCGTGTGTGCTGGGCATGTTTGCGATTCTCATTTTAAATGAACGACAATCATGTCACATGCGCGCTCGTGTGTGTGTGTGTGTGTGTGTGTGTGTGTGTGTGTGTGTGTGTGTGTGTGTGTGTGCTATCAATTACAGGACGTCGCATACAGACCCAACATTGTTTGGCTGGTCGTGTGCCACCATGATTTACCGTGCTACTTCACGACCAAAGCTATGCCTTGTACTATAGCTATGAGCGTGTGTGTGTGGGTGTGCGTGCGTGTGTTCTATCAATTACAGGACGTCACAGTCAATCCCAACATTGTTTGGTTGCGCTTGTACCATCATGACAACCGTGTGTGTGTACGTGTGTGCGCATGTAGGCGTGTGTGCGTGCATGGGTGTACGGTCGAGTGTATGTATGTGTGTGTGTATCTACATGCGAGTGTGCATGCGAGCGCGCGCGTGTGCTATCATTTACACGACATCGCAGCCAACCTCAATATTCTATGGAGTTTCGTGTGTGCTGGGCAAGTTTGCAATTGTCATTTTTGAATGAACGCCAGCCAGGTCATGTGCGTGTGAAGAGGGTGTATAAACAACTAGTTGTCTATCTATTACAGGACGTTGCAGACAACCCCAACATTGATTGATTGCTCGTGTGTCATAACGACATCTGTGTGTGTATGTGTGTGCGCGCGCGCGTGCGTGCGGGTGTGATATCAATTACAGGACATCGCAATCAGTCTCATCACTCTGTGGAGTTTCATGTGTGCTGGGCAAGTTTGCGATTCTCATTTTGAAAGAACGCCAGTCAGGTTTGTGGATGTGAAGAGGGTGTATCAACAGCTAGTTGTCTATCTATTACAGGACGTCGCAGTCAGACCCAACATTGTTTATGCAATGCATTTACAAGCCGTTGCAGTCAGTCGCAACATTGTTTGGTTGCTCGTGTGTCAGTATGTAAAATTTTTACTGTCCCTAGTTATAGCATCTTTATCCTTTCTCCAGACTGAAGATTTGCAGACACGGAAAAATATCTAGACTATTGAATGGTTACAAGAAGTGAAATCTCGAAACTATTGCTTACAAAAAGTGAAATCTAGAGACCATTGCTTACAAGGGTGAAAGCTCGAAGGTATTGAGCGGTGTATAAGAAAGGAAGACACCAAGCGGTCTAGCACAAAATATTGGTATGTATGCTTTCATCATTTCTCACTAACTATCGGTCATCACTAAATATTTTCACCCCTAAGTGGTGGGGACCATTAAAGGTAGTCACCATTTCTCACTAATATAGTACAACTCTGTGCCATACAATATAAAATAACACAAAGAACAGAATTACGAACCAAGGTGTTGCTAACCATCACTATAAAAATATAATTACGGAGAAGACCCTCTGTAAAAATAAAAAGAAAATGAAATAATTTACTAGGTGTGACATCATAAACCTCAAATCTTTTTTTTTCTTTTGATTTTTTCCTAACAATGTATGTGATATGAAATAATTTGTTTTTGTTTTTTTTTTCTGTAGATATGCTATCAGCATGACTATCGCATGTTTTGTGTCGGACTATAATGATGTTGTCTTTTCTTCATAGCTGTTTGACAGTCGGTATATACAACGATCTGAAAGTCTGGAACTAGTGGAAGACTACACAGTTTTATAAGGGTCACTATACCTTATCCATTGGACCTACACACACGAGACATTATATAATACCCGAAACTACAAGCGTGTTGGAAATATTACTGAGCCATCACCAAGCCATTATCTAAAGCCAGTCTTTTTCATCACTACATTTTTTTCTATCATTATGGCAACTAGTCAGAAAAATATCTATCTCTGCTCTATCTGTGGTAAAGTATTTACAGAAATCCGCAGTCTTACACGTCACATTAACACCGTACACAAAACCCAAACTCACACATGCCACATTTGCGGTAATCTATACAGTAGGAAAGATGCACTAAAACGACACATTAAAAATGATCACCAGACAGCAACATTAACACATGTTACCACTACACCATCAAATGCAGACACTATATCATCAAATACTACACCATCAGGCACTACATCAAGCAAAAGGAAAGCACCAGTAGACACACAGACATCTAAAAAACCTAAACTTGATCACGTGGAATCAGAGGAAGCCGTCGTAGTTGACGAAGTAGACGAGGAACTAAAGACTGTAGACATCATCCGCGACCCTGACGTCCAACAGAAATATAGAGACGTCTGGCACTACCTTAAGACACATCAGAACATCCACAAATATGTATCGACCTACAATTTTTTTCATCGACCAGACGCAACACAACCAATTGACTGGACCGAGACTTTAAGACCAATATTTGCTAGTCAGACATGCAGTTTCAAAGTAAATTATTCACATCACATGATCTTACGTCATAAGGAGACAAGAGAACTTAGGTTTTTCCATTCTTCATCGAACAATGCATGCCAACTCGACATCCCCCACCTAGTTAACCATGAAAACGACTTAGACGAGTTTATAGAAATAGTTCAGGACAGTGACATGTTTAATTACGCCCTACACAACAGACCTGACACTAATTACATAGTAGAGACAATCCCTGTGACAAGTTTCTATATATACCACATCACTGAACACCCGCTAGGTTGATTGCTGACAATAATATGATCTATTAAAAATTAAAGTGGACATATGTGTGATAGTCTAGCATGTGTGGTACAGTGAATTGTCCGTATCATTGAAAATAAAAAGACTCAATGTTGTGTGTCACTGTCTGTCACATTTTCACCCATCATTAAAATGCTATTTGTATTGAAAATAAAAAATAAAAATATTGAATGTTGTGCACAAGAAAATATTGCGTTTGATGGAAAAAATAAAAGTAATGAAAAAGGAAATTTCTTGTTTTGTTGATTTGTTTTTCATTGGTATGCTTGGCTTGTTTTTCCTCTTTCTGTTTTTTCATTGTTTTCATGTTGACGACTATGCGAGCTTTGTTTTTCATGTTGAATGTAGCGCAAAGCTGTGGAACAATTCACACACACACACACACACACACACACACACACACACACACACACACACACACACACACACACACTATGGAACAATGAGACAAGACCAAAGTCACGCAAGAACAAAGACACGATGGAACAGAGAGAGACGTACAATACCACACAGGAATGTTCATCCAAACTTATAATTATCTCAACGAAACTTATAAAAATTAGAACACTTTGTTAACCAAAGTGAAAAATCTTAACCAAATTACAACCACACTTATAAATATCTCACCCAAACTTATGAAAAATAGGAAAATTTGTTAAACAAAGGTGAAAATGTTGATCAAATTTCAACCAAATTTATAAAAAGTAGGAAACTTTGTTAACCAAATGTGAAAAGATTGGTCAAATTTCAACCAAACTTATGAAGAGTAGGAATATTTGTTACCCAACAGGGAAAAAATATCACCCAAAGAGAGAAATATTTCAACTAAACTTATAAATAGATCAACCTAACTTATGAAAAGAAGGAAAATTGTCAGGCAAATGGGAAAATGTTAGGCAAAATACAGAAATATCTCATCCAAACTGATGAAAAGTAGTAAACTTTATTAACCAAAAGGTGAATACCTAGGTCAAGTAGGAAAATCTGCTACCCAAAAGTGAAAAAATATTTGGCCACATTTCAATCAAATTTATGAAAAGTGAGAAGACTTGTTAACCAAAGGGCAAAAAAAACTTGGTTAAGTAAGAAAATTTGTTAACCAAATGTGAAAAGGTTAGCCAACTTTCAAGTCAATCTTATAAAAAATATCAGTCAAACATATGAAAAGTAGGAAAAATTTGTTAACCAAACGTGAAAAGCTTGGCCAACTTTCACCCAAACTTATGAAAAGTGGGAAATTTTGTTGTCCAGATGTGGAAAGTTTGATCAAAGGTCACCCAAACTTATGAAAAGTAAGAAAATGTATTAACCAAATGTGAAAAGGTTAGCCAAATTTCAAACCAAACTTATAAAAAGCTCAGTCAAACATATGAAAGTAGGAAAAATTTGTTAACCAAACGTGAAAAGTTAGGCCATCTTTCACCCAAACTTATGAAAAGTGTGAAATTTTGTTGTCCAGAGGGGAAAAGTTTGACCAAATTTCACCTAAACTTATGAAAAGTAGGAAACTTTGTTAACCAAATGACACAAATCTTAGCCAAGTAAGAAAATTTGTTAACCAGAGGGGGAAAATTTTGGCTACATTTCATTCAGACTTATAAAAAGCTCAACCAATCTTATGAAAAGTAGAAAAATTTGTTTACCAAATGTGAAAAGGTTAGCCGAATTTCAAAACAAACATATAAAAAAATCTCAGTCAAACATATGAAATGTAGGAAAAATGAGTTAACCAAACGTGAAACGTTTGGCCAACTGTCACCCAAACTTATGAAATGTAGGAAACTTTGTTAACCAAATGGTAAAAACCTTGGTCAAGTAAGAAAATGTGTTAACCAAAGGTGAAAAGTTTTGGACAAGTTTGACCAAATTTCAAACAAAACTCATAAAAAACAAGGAAATTTTGTTAACCAAATGTGAAAAGTTTGACCAAAGTTCAGCGAAACTTATAAGATATTCGCCTGTCCCCTATGCAAACAACAGCTGTATTTCAGAAAATTAAACATATCTTATGTAATAAGTGTCAGAGTCTTGCGTAGAGCAAGATAAGTAGCTCGTTTTCTGGCAAGTGTGAAGCAATATCAAACTATCAAATCACACGAAGTGAATATCCGAAAGTATTATTCACAAGCTTTATTTACGCGCTGCATTTATTATCGCACAAACATCGCGCAATGACAATCCATAGCAATCATTACGGCATGAACAATATCACTACAATATATAATAATACATGCAAGCAATAAACATCTCACTTACAAGTCAAACTATTCAAGCGTTCGAACCAGTCTCCCACTGTCGTACAGGCTAGCTCTCAATGCAGATTCAAACACTCCTCGCATACCCATGCGACCTGTCCATTCAAGCACCTAAACCCGTCTGCCAGTTCTGGCGCTACACACGCTACACGCTCACGTCAGCTGGTGTGACCCCTGCAAGGTTCACGGGGTGTACTGCTGACCAGCGGTCGTTTAAGCTTCGCTCAATTGCTGTGCTTGGCTGCTTATCCAGGCGTCGTCGACGACGCCGCCGCGTTCTCTCTGCAGTGTTTAACATCACTCAGGGTTGCGTGTTGTTATGTTGTCTGGCGTTGGTACAGACAACGCGTCGCAACCTCGGATGTGAGACCTTGACACTCTCCACACCCCTTTTTCATGAAAGGATTTCCTTTCATGTACAATATATATCTAGGTGTTATTAAACATTTCAAAGTCGAACATTATACCTTATCAATTATAATAAATATATACAGGTGAATAGTAAACAATATGTATACACCAATTATGTTGCACTATGAAGTACAACAGTCAAGTACAATCTATTTCATGGGCATTACCTCGCTGTGACACAGCTAGTCCGGTAGGTATCGGCTAAACTGGCCCCTACCTCACAACCAAGAACAAAAATACTAAAATAATCAGGTCAAGCCGTGAGCATCTCCCTCTGAGATAGCTCCATCATCAGACCTCTGTTTAGAGTTTCTAATGAAGGTCAACAGTTTTGGCAATATACTCTCCATATCTAAACGACGTTACATTGACATGTTATTTATCAAGCACACATGTGAATGGTTACAATACATATTTACATATCACCAACAATTTAGAGTAATGTCCCCTGGTTATTATACAAAAAATTTAGGAACAATAATTTATCGTCGTTTACAAGACATAAATTACCAGTGCAAATTTATTTCTTAGTGTCATAATTTGATCCTTATTGACAAATGTGCACAAAAAGTCACGTTTGTAAAGAAGCAATCAAGTTACGATGCTGAGATTACATCTTATAAAAATCGACATATACAATTCCGTATATGGAAATATTTTAACTCACAATTGTCATACATTTATAGAATTTTTAGCGTAGTCTGCTAACTTTTAATATTAATATGCAAAAAATCGGAAGTATACAGCTGTACTATTACATGTGTTGTGTCATTCATACAACGTTGGTCCGTTCTAGATGGATCTTATATAAACGGAGTAGTAGTTGTTACTATCAGCTGTTGGATCATCTCTTCCGCCTTCTGCTCGGATTGTACTGTCGCAGTCATCTTTCGTACCTTGTTAAAACGTCTTGGACACCTCAGTCTGGATAACTTCAGGATTACCTCACGTTGTAGTGGCTTGGTAAATTCCTGGATCTTGTAGTGTTGTCCAGTGACACTTCTCTGTAGTGTCCGGTTGGTACAATATGTATGTATTTACAATAATAATTACATTCTTTCTCATATCTCACAGTTATACAACACATTAGTTTACATAATACTGATTCCATTCTTTCACATATCTCACAACTATAAACGCATTCATTCGCATGATAATAATAAGAATCGCAATATGTACATAAGTTATATACATTGGGAGATATAATCTACCCCATCACATTGGTGTACACAGCGTTACTGACACATTGTCACAATTGGCTGTGGTACTGAGCACTATCTACGTTGCAGTTTTATACACCCTCTGCACTGTGCTCTGGTGTTGACTGGGTATTAGGTTCGTTGTATGGACATGTCGACAAGAGATCTGCAAGACAGTTTTGTGAACTCTTTATATGGTTAGTCTCATAGCTCTAGTCCTGCAGAAGAAGGGACTATCTTGCCACCTTGCTGTTACTTGGCGTTCCTCTGGTAACAATTGTCAGCGGACTATTATCTGTTTCAATAATGAAATGTTTACCTAACAAAAATCTAGAAAGTTTACGTACCGAAAATACCATGGCAAGAGCCTCGAGTTCCGGTGTACTGTAATTTCGTTCGCTGGTGTTCAGTTTTCGAGAGACGTAGTATACTGGGTACAAGATCTGGTCGTGTTCCTGGAGAAGCACACCTCCAATGGCTACGGAGCTCGCATCACATCTTAATCTAAAAGTAATATTCAAATTTGGCAATTTCAGAATAGGTGATTTAGAAAAATATGAAAGAATCTTCGTAAAAGCTGGCCTTAAACATTCACTGTTTATAATCACATTGGGGTATTTATTTGTTAGTAGATCAGTGAAACATTTGGTCAATTCAGCAAAATGAGGAATAAACTGTCTATAATAGTTTAAAAGACCTAGCACACTTCGCAACTGTTTCTTAGTTGTTGGAAGCGACAATTTCAAAATTCTGGACATGATGTTATCGTCAGTTGATATAAAGCCATTTGAGATCTTATAGCCCAAAAATGAAATTTCCTGAAAGGCTATATCAACTTTGGAAGGTTTTACAGCGAGTCCATGATGTCTAATCCTGTCAAGTGTCTGATGTAGTGCTGTTATGTGTTCTGTCATGTCCTTTGTGTGTATGCAAATGTCGTCCATGTACCACATGATGTTAGCAATGTCTGTCAAAAGAATTCTTGTCATTCTGACGAAGGTAGCTGGTGCATTGACTAATCCGAAAGGTAGTTTACACCATTCGTATAAACCCCACGGTGTGGCAAATGCAGTCAGATGTATACTATCAGGATGTACAGCTATCTGCCAGTAGCCTTTTGTCATGTCAAGTTTAGTAAAATAACGTGAGTCAGATAGTTCAGTCAGGATGTCTTCACAGTTGCTCATTGGTTCTAAATCCAAATGTGTAATGCTGTTGAGTTTACGATAGTCCACACAAAGTCTAATAGTGTTGTCCTTTTTGCGTACTAAAACTATTGGTGAACAGAAATGAGATTGTGAACGTCGAATGATATGATTTGCTTCTAAATCAATGATTTCTTGATGAAGTTTTTCTTTATAGTGTATAGGGATGGAATATGGTCTACACTTAATAGGAACGTCAGATGTTAAGATGATTTGGTGTTGCACTAAATCTGTCTGTCCTGGGCTGTCAGAAAAGATCGTCCTGTAGTCTTGTATCAGTTGTCTGCAACTGTCAGTCTGTGTCTGCGTCAGTTTAGGATTTACCTTAATGTCCTGTAAGTTGGTCGTCGTGTCAAGAACTGGTGTCGGTATCTCGTCAGTGTCGTTGTCGTCCGTCTGGTCCACGATGGAGGTGCTTGCTGCAGTCTCTACTTGTTCGTCTTGCCTGTGGTGATATGGTTTGAGCATGTTAATATGGAAAATTTTATGTTTGTCCCTAACTGCAATCTCGTAATCTACCGTCGAAATTTGTCGTAGCACTTTGAACGGTCCTTGCCATGAGTCAGTTAGGAGATGTCTATCACTTGGCAAAAGAAGAAGAAGGACGTCCTGTCCTGGCGTCAGTGTAATAGTTCTATTTCCTCTGTTAGCATATTGTCGGTAAATAGCTCCTGATTTTTGGAGAGCTTCTTTAGCTAACATACATGATTTCATAATTCTATCACGCAATGATGTTACATGTTCATATGGTGAAATGGGTATAGACAAAGTTGTACTTTCAGTCAACATAGATTCATACAGAGATAATGGGCTACGTGGTTGTGCACCATATAACATTTCGAATGATGAGAACCCAGTGCTGGAATGGGGCACTTCCCTATATGCAAACAAAATTGCAGGCAGATAAGTATCCCAATCTTCAGGATGTTCTTGGGTTACCTTAGAGAGCATATGTATCATATCGCCATTAATCTTTTCCACTATACCGGTCGAATGTGGGTGGTATGGACTGTTGAAGCATTGTTTAACACCCAACATTTTGGTAAAGGCTTGTGTTGCCGAGGAAATAAACTGGCTACCCCGATCTGAAAGGATGGTATCAGGGAATCCTACCCTCGCAAAAATATGAAAGAACACTTCCATGATGTCTTTGGAAGTTATGTTCTTCATTGGAATCGCTTCTGGCCAACGAGTACATAGATCAATGAGTGTTACAATGTATCTATTACCTTTAGATGTTATATGGTTCAGAGGACCAACTATATCGACCGAGATCTTTTCCAACGGTCTACTAGCCAAATCAGTAACTTGCAATTCAGCTTGTGGGTGTTTACCCTTTTTGACAAGCTTTTGACAGATGTCATACGATCTGCAATACTGTTTGGTATCGTTGCAAAACTTTGGCCAATAAAATTGAGTAAGTAACCTTGCTCTAGTTTTAGCATACGCCATGTGTCCTGCAAAGGGTATGTCATGAGCTAGATTCAATGCTTGCTTACGGTTTTCTAACGGTAGCACTGTTTGTTCTATAGTGCTGGAACCTTTGGTGTAGTACCGTGTTAGAATTCCGTTCTTCAGAGCAAAGTACCATTGAACATTCTTTGCTACACTTGGCTTTTGGCCTACAAGTTTAAAGTACTTTTGCAGAGATCGATCGGCTTTTTGAGATGTTATAAACGTCTCCCTAGTTGTCTCAGGAGATGTTACAACTGGGCTTACTCGTTGTAAAGCCTCTGTTTGATCGACTCGATCTTGCATCTGTGCAGTAGATCTAGTTACTGCATTTACTACATTACAACGATCATTCTCATCACACATTGATGTTACATTCACACAATTACATGTATGTTCTGGCGTAGCCAGGTTGGTATTTGTACATTCATTTACAGGTGGTAATACATCATGAATGGTGATTGGTGATGAAGGTGAAATGGTAGTATCAATATTACAACTGACAGTTGATGTACTGCTGTCATGTGGTATGTCATTCACTTCAGGAAGGTTTCCAATGATAATATCGCAGCAAGGATTGGTTAATGCTGCGCATTTAACCTTTCCTGTAAGGAATGGTGTAGTTATATATGCCCATGCAAGTGGATATTTCTCTATGTTCCCTGAGAATGTCCTGCATGTGACATATTTACCACTATATTGTGATGGTAAAATATAATCTCTCTTTACACCAATGAGAGTACTTCCACTATCACGTAAAACTGTGGCAGCTCTACCATTAACATACCCCTGGTGGATGTTTAGTTTACCTTTGGAGTTTACTACAGAATTGGCCTCCTCACTGGTAACAGGTATAGAATGGCCGCATGTTAACACGCCATCCTCATGAAATTGATCACAAATGGTACATTTTTCCTGATGGAACACCTCAATGGAATGTGCTGAGTTTACTGGGTGATCTTGTACACTTTCATCTTCTGACGAAGAACTGTCAAACATGGCTGCATTAGCCTATTTGGTCATTGACTTGCCTTTACAATCTTTACGCCAGTGACCATAAGCTTTACAAAGATAACATTTGGTAACTTTTCTGTAGTTCTTCCGTTCTTTATCTTGCTTAGAAATGTAATTCTGCAAGTACGTAGTGTACCCAGGGTGTTGGTCGCACATATCATTCTCATTGTGTTTATAATCGCAATATTTGCACTGATACAATTTCTCTGCAGCTTATTTATAAGGTCTTTGTTTGGTATTTGACCCTGCCTGATATTTGCCATATGTAGCTGCTGCTACAAAGTCTGTGCTGGTCAGACTACTAGAGAAACAATGCTTATTGGCTGCAAAATAACCAGAGCCACGACTTTCAATCTGTTGAACACTTTCACACTGACATTCCAACAAAAATTTAGAAAAGGGGGGTGGGAGAGATGCGATAATCTTATCTCTCAACATAAGATCAACTAATTTGTCATAAATTCCATTTACTTTTGCTGCTGACAGCCATTTAGAAAAAATATTTTGAATTTCTGAGATGTAATCAGAGAACGTGTGTGTTGGCTTAGGAGACAACTTCCTAAACTGTTCTCTATAACCTGATTCATCTAGCAAAAATGTGACATTATTTTAGATTTAATGTACAGATAATCTTCTTTCAGGTCATTTGTGATCGACTCTATGACTTTAAGAGGTTCCCCAGAAAGACTTCTTACGTATACTATCCCCCATTCAGGTTTTGGAATTTTGTAATGATCCATAACAAATTCAAAATTTTGAGTGAATGCTGCTATGCTATCACCTGTGTTGTAACTTCTGATCAGACCTTGGTACTTTTTATGAGGTTGATCTTTGTCTGTTTCTCTATTAACTTTATCTTTAGAAGATTCAGCTTTCAGCTGTTCAATTTTCAGTTGTGTTTCTTGCTCTTCTTTCTTACTTTGGGCTAAGATCTCAGCTTGCCTCACTGCAGCTTCTGATTGTGCTTGTTGAAGCTTTAAAGCAGCTTCTGATTGTGCTTGTTGAAGCTTTAAAGCAGCTTCTGATTCCTTTAGAGCAGCTTCTGATTGTGCTTTTGACGCCCTTTCGGCCGCTCTCTCATTCCGCTCAATAATATGCTCTTGTTTCACAAGATATTCTGCATATTTACTTTCACTCCATGTTCTCAATCTCTCACCAGACATATTCATTTTTAAACCCATTTCAATGAAATCGTTTAAAGAAGACATGATGAACAATAGGTATGATGGAATAAATATAAACAAAATTACTTATGATGTTAGTAAGTTACAAATATTTATAGCACAGTTAATGTCTAAAGCCAGACTAACGAAAGTATAAGAGAGATGAAAAACATTTATACTCAAGTAATCCTTGGGTAATGTGCTGTTCAGTGGTGCTCGAAATCACACTGGAACGTCTTTTCGGGTTGACGCACAAAAAATTTTTGAAGTTCACCAGACTCAGGTAAAGTGACACAAAAACCCTGTACTTTTTAACTAAACAAAATTAGAACGTTGTAAATGTATGGTGTGTGTAATGTCACTGAAGTCTGTAAAGGTATGTATGCTGTCAAGTATTATTGTTAGTCGTTACCACAATCAACACCTTTCACGCTCACACTAACTCTACTCAATGACATTCAAGGGCACGGCCGCCATTTTGGATTTTAGGTACAAAATTTGTTGAATTTAGTGATAAGTCTGAAGACGCCTCGGTTGGCTTCAAATAATATCTTCACACTTATAATTTAATTAAATCAACTCTATTAAATCGTTACTTTACCTTAATCTATGACTTGCGCACTTCTATCGGCATTTTCACAATTCGCTTCAAACTCGGACAAAACAATTCACAAGTTCGCATTTGGTTCAAAACCCGGACGAAAGCCACCATGTTCGCATTTGTCAGAGTCTTGCGTAGAGCAAGATAAGTAGCTCGTTTTCTGGCAAGTGTGAAGCAATATCAAACTATCAAATCACACGAAGTGAATATCCGAAAGTATTATTCACAAGCTTTATTTACGCGCTGCATTTATTATCGCACAACCATCCAGCAATGACAATCCATAGCAATCATTACGGCATGAACAATATCACTACAATATATAATAATACATGCAAGCAATAAACATCTCACTTAAAAGTCAAAACTATTCAAGCGTTCGAAACCAGTCTCCCACTGTCGTACAGGTTAGCTCTCAATGCAGATTCAAACACTCCTCGCATACCCATGCGACCTGTCCATTCAAACACCTAAACCAGTCTGCCAGTTCTGGCGTTCTACACGCTACACGCTCACGTCAGCTGGTGTGACCCCTGCAAGTTTCACGGGGTGTACTGCTGACCAGCGGTCGTTTAAGCTTCGCTCAATTGCTGTGCTTGGCTGCTTATCCGGGCGTCGTCGACGACGCCGCGTTCTCTCTGCAGTGTTTAACATCACTCAGGGTTGCGTGTTGTTATGTTGTCTGGCGTTGGTACAGACAACGCGTCGCAACCTCGGATGTGAGACCTTGACAATAAGACACTATAATTGAAGGAACAAAATAAAATTTCAACAATAAAATTGTACAAAAAATTAACAATTAAATTTCTCTTTATGTTTCCAACTTGATTGTTTCATGTAGAAATTTAATTGTTAATTATAGTCCGACACAAAACAGTCAACCTCTCCAACATTTGCGTTGAAATCTTCCTGGACTGTTGTTTGACTGTTTTTACATTGTAACATAGCCATGTCAAGTTATTCATTTAAAAAGTTATCACTTTCTTCTTCTATGCCATCTGCAATTGATGCAGAGACTTGTATGATAATCATCATCTCATCTCATCTCATCAGGTTCCTCTTGTACCTTGCGGTGTCGAGGTGACGCATAAATAGCATGAGAGTGCCCGTTTATAGGCTTCATATATCAAGATTACCATGGACTCTTCCTCTGCTTTCGTCTAGTCTGTAGATCTTTGCTTGTTGCGGTATACTGTTTGTTGGTAATCTAGTTCTATGGCCAAACCATTTAATCTGATGTTTTCTGATGAAATCTAGCTCTGCAGTCCGTTTATGCTTATTGTGTTTTCTTCAAGCGGAAAAAGAATCCCCTGCCGGCTTGCTCACTTCATCCAGAGCAGCATAGGTCCAGACCTGTGGCGCAGTGTTGCCATTTTAATACTTTTCGCGCTAAATTTAGTGCTTTTTCAAGTCAGTTAGTGCGAAAGTTTTCCTTTTAGCACGGCCGCGTAAATTTAGTGCTTCACAAAGTTTTTTGGTGCTTTTTGGTGCTTTTTTGGGGTGTGTAAAAATTACTTTAAAATTCATTTTGGGAACACTAAAAAGCCGAATTTGAACTGAAGCAAGGGAATAAAACAGTCTTAGTACGTTACCGCGCAATATTCAACTAATTTAACTCCCTTTAATACGATTTAGCTGAAAGCGAACGCCATCTTGCAGACAAGTCCAAACGTCAATACATTAGCTTGTAATCGATTTCATAATTTTGTGGTGTCTACATAATACTTTCATTTAAGCTTATTTGTGTTTCACCATGAGCAAGAAATATTGTCAACATTTCAGAGAACAGTGGCTCAGTGAAACGAGATTTCAAAAATGGTTGTTAAAAGTAGAAGGGGATAATACTAAGTGTTTTTGCAAATATTGCAAATGTTCCATGCAGCCAGGTTAAATGATATTCAGAGGCACAAGAATACAACGAAACATCATAAGCCGAACAACCATTCAGTACACAAAGGCAAACACAATTGCATTTGACAAACTGAAATATGATGTCAAAGAAAGAGAAGGATGCATGAGTTTGTTCATAGCTGGCCATTGTTCACTTCGCGTTGTTGACCATGTAAGTGAACTCTGCAAGGTACACTTTGGTGACAGCAAAGGTTGCAAGAACTTTAAGCTTAGGAGAACTAAGTGCAGAGCAGTTATTTCAAATGTACTTGCACCATATTTCACAACAGACTTGACAGCTGATATTCTTCTTCTTCTTCTTCTTCTTCTTCTTCAGCATTCCGAGCCATTGAGGTTCTTTGCTGCAAATACAATCTGTCTCCATTCGTCTCAGTCCGATATCGAGGCTCATGTATTTGTTTCGTAACAAAGAAAGGTTTTTACAAAGGTGGGGATGTTAACCCCACGCTTCAACCCCCAACCTGGAGGACCAGGGTGTTTCTCTTTGTCTGTTCTCTACCCTTTGACCTGTCCGGCTTGGGAGGCCCTGCTGGTAGCTACGCTACCGCCGGCATAGTTCTCAGGGTCATTGAGAAACTCAAGCTCCCCCACCACGACAAGGTGGAAACACCATCGGGGGAGAGACAGCTGATATTGGCAAAAGTAAATACAGCTTATTGATCGATGAGAGCAATGAAATTTCTGAAACTAAGCTACTTGGAGTAGCTATTAGGTACTATTCAGAGACAAGAAAGCAGTTTGTGGTTACTTACTTAGATTTAGTTGAAGTGAGTGACGGCAACGCACAGGCAATATGCAATGCGTTGAAAGATTGTTTAAACAAGAATGGACTTGAGTTGCAAAGACTAGTTGCACTCGGCACTGAAATTGCGTCTGTCATGACAGATGTAAACAATGGAGTATATACAAAATTAAAATCCGAAGTTCCTCATCTGGTACTAATTAGGTGTGTATGTGTCACAGGCTGCAGCTGCTTGTCTGCCCAGGAGCATAGAGTTCATGGTTAGAGAAACATATAACTGGTTTTCTCACTCAAGTCTTCGTCAAGCAAAGTACAGGGAGCTTTTTTGCTTCAATAAATGATGGACAACATCCGTTGAAGATTGTTCAATTAAGCCAGACACGATGGATGTCCATTCAATCTGCCATTGTCAGAATATTGTAGCAGTGGGTCTAGCTCAAAACTCATTTTGATGTAGCAAGACTCAACGAGCGTTGTTATACATTCTATGTTTAGCGACATGAAAAACTATGTGTATCTCATATTTCTCAAGCATATTCTCGGAGAAGTTCAAAGCGTGAATAAGAAATTCGAAGCAGATATACAGGATCCAACAAAACTACTCAGCTACTTTATAACATTTTGAATGAATACCACCAGTGCTTGTTTTAGTGATTTCCCAACAAATAGTATTGCAATTTGGTGCTTTTTTGGCTCGAAAGTAGTTCTGATTGGGATTTGGCGGATCTGGAATAAACTTCATTGTAATATGAAGTGATAATATTAAACTATACTGTGCTACCTTGTTACATTTGTAATAAAAACAGTTGGTGCATTTTTTGGTGCTTCTTAAAAATTTTTTGTGCTTTTTTGGGTCGATTTTGGTGCTTTTTCATCAAAGGGAGATGGCAACACTGCTGTGGAGAGGCATAAACATCAACGCCAACTGATAAAACACAGGATGATGACGGTTTAAGGGAAATAACCTATACAATTACAAATAATGTGTTCTGTAACAATAGTAAACTTTATTTGCATATTAACTTGCTAGTGAAGAAATACATTTAATTTTTATCGTAGAGTATAAATGATTAATTATAGAATCTTTGAAATTTGAGCAAAATTACAGAAATAATATACATCAAAGTGCGATGTATTGCATAGATTGTAGGCAGTATTGCATCAATAGCTCTGTAAACAAATAATTAAAATGATATTTTTATCATCACTGTGACATCGAAACAGAATCCAAAACTTTATCTAGGAAGGGAAGTGTTCAGGCGCCAAGCCGACACTCTCCTTAATTTTCTGAATACATAAACTGATCGCGAACACAACAGCTACATAACAGATCTGCCTGTTTTTATGTTGTCCAACTGCTTTTGTAGTGATGTGTTGTAGAGAGGAGGCAGTTGTAGTAGCATTTGCAAAACAGCTTCCATTTGTCGTTGCAATAAAGTTTCCCCCCCCCTTTTCCCTGACGTGTCTCCACCTCTTCGTGGTAGAGGGGCTTGCGTGTTCCCAATGACCCCAAGAACTATGCCGACGGTAGTACAGCTACATGTCGGACAGGTCAAAGGATAGGAACCAGACCAAGAGAGATACACACCTGCTGCCCTGCAGGTAGACTGGGGAGAGGAAGTCAAAGCCAGTTATCCATAAGTCCGATTGCGGCGCTCGATGCCACTGCATTCTTGATCCAGACATATATTCTGAGGCTCTCAGTTGAGGGATATGACTGAACGCCTCTAAGTCAATATCCCCCGGAAGTGAGGGTCGGGCCGATGCTCACCCACTGCAGAATGGGGTTGAGATGTTGAGCCTGCTACATGCTTGGTCCAGACACTTGTTCTACTGCTCTCAGTCGAGGGATGAGGGATCCCCGTATAAGAGGGCTTGGCCGTTACACGCCCTCCTCTGCATGGAGGTAAGATGCTCAGCCGGTAGCACATGCACCCTACCTCGCGAGCGTTACTAAGGGAGGAAAAAGCGTCCCAGTTGTACGCAATGGTTACGATGCGAGTCTGTATTTAAACTCATTGAGTGTACGCAGTCAAAGGTGGAAAAAGGACTCATTAACACGAAATGGAACGCTTGGCTAGCGAATCCATTACGTGGAAGTTCGAAGTGAAAGCTTGCTGAGTGGATGTCGTCTGCAATCTAGGGTGGAAAACCGTCTCATTAACACGATATAGAACGCTTAGCTAGTGAATCCATTACGTGGAAGTCCGAAGTGAAAGTTTACTGAGTGGATGTGGTCTGCAGACTGACCGTTCCTGGTTTACGTGGGGAGCGGCCTGTGCAAACGAAATACCCAACACATGAAAGTGAGGAATTAAAGCAGCCATGAGCAGGACGTGGCAATGTCTTGGGTGAGCCCAGTACCATAGCGCAATGGGCCGGCTCTGCAATTATGGAAGACTCCTTGGATGGCGGAGAATGCCCATTCTCTGCCACTGCCGTGCCTTGAGGGATTACCGTGATGTCTTTGGCCGTTCTACCTTGACCAGCTGAGATGTGGGCGACACCACAACAGAATGTCCCTCGAAACCCCCTGGAAGGCTACATTATATAAAAATGCCCGCATAAGTCGGATGTGCCGGCCGAAGGTTGCAAATAAATTGGCACAACGCAAAAGTGTCCCTCGTTCCCGGGACAATGCTTACTATTTTGTCTTCCGGGCACAGCGTCCAGCACACGTCTGAACCGAAAGCTCGCTGAGTGGACGCCGTCTGCAGACCGACCGTTCCTGGTTTGTGCGGGAAGCGGCCTGTGGCGAACGAAATGCCCTATACATGGAAGTGAGGAATTAAAGCAGCCATGTGCAGGGACGTAGCGATTCCTTTGGTGAGCGCTATATATCGGCTATACAATTATGGAAGACTCCTTGAATGGCGGTAAATGCCATGGACTGCCCCTACCTTCACTTGAGGCCTGATCGTGAAGTCTTCGACCGTTCTAACTTGACCCAACTTAGATGTGGACCGGCACCACAGCAGTGAGAGACCCCCAGGACGGCTAACCTGGGTTTAAAAAACGCCCGCTAAAGTCGGATGTGTTGTCTAAGGGCTTTGGCCCAAGGGTGCATAACAAGACACACCGCAATAGCGTCTGGGAAAAAAAAACACTCCGGGTGAACGCAGCAGCAGCAGCAGCAGCTGCTGCAGAAGAAAAAGAAGAAGAAGAAGAAGAAGAAGAAGAAGAAGAAGAAGAAGAAGAAGAAGAAGAAGAAGAAGAAGAAGAAGAAGAAGAAGAAGAGGAAGAAGAAATCCCATCGACTCTTTTATCTCTTTATCTATTCTTCATCTTATAGTCCATGCTATGTGGCGTTGCTGGCCATATCCACAGTCTTCCGTCTCGTGTGCTGCCAATCATTTCTGATACTGTCCAGCATCTTCTCTCTCGATCTCCTCCCTGCCTCCCCTCCACTAAAACTTTCCAGCCGTCATGACGTAAGCAGTAGGGGGGACGCAATTACACCTCACATTAGGTGCAGCACCTTCGTAGTTACGTCATATTTTACTATACGAAGAGTCTAGCACCTACGCTTGACGTCACGAAACCACATTTTTTAAAAATTGGCGGGTATTTTCTTGGGTCTGGGTGTCCTGCTGACTACTTCCTGTTGTCACTTCCGGTCCCGAGCGGGCGGGCTGGAGGCGGCGTGCGGGGCAGACATTGAGGCAGGGGACGGACATGTGGAATACTTATATAGATAAGTAGACCAACTAGTCGCCGGGCACCTGGGTTCGAGTCCCAGTGTGTTTGTGTGTGTGTGTGTGTGTGTGTGTGTGTGTGCTGCGGTGTGTCGTGTGATCGAGCCCACAATCGAACCCAATCGTGATATCGAACCCTTCGATGAGGAGACCGAAATCAATATGACAGAGTGGGAAAATAATTTATTCCATCACTCGAGTTACCCCGAGTAGGCCAAGTAAATTTTTTTTTAACGTTTATTTCATACAAAGCAATGTATATTACAAGGTGCAATGCATGTTTCTTTGTTGTGTATATTACAGAGCGTGCCGTTTGTTAGTGTTATGTCACATGCGTTAATGAAACAAAAACATACATATACAGTTATGATAATGACGTACGCTTACAGTCATCCCATTCTAACGTGATTGATGGTAATGGTGATGATAATGGTGATGATAAGGATGACGGAGACAACAACGACTATGATGTGGTGATGATTCCTTCCCCTCGTTCACTCTAAACCCATCATTCTCACACGCTTATAAACCTTCAACACACCAGGCGTTCTCTTCCACACCGACAATATATACATTAAATGAAATGTTGGTGTCAAGGTTGAAACGGCAAAAGCCGCCCCACGCTTTACACTGCAGGCAGCCTCATGTAAGCTTAGTTTCCTGTAGTGAATTCAATATTATTGCTGAATGACAGCCCTCGACTTAATCGCAAGTGCCCAGGATTTGCTTGCGGTGGGCTGGGTTGGGACCGGGAAAGCGGTCAACAAAGAGGTAGGGAGAGAGAGGGAGCTGGGGAGGGGAGAGGAGGGGGAGGGATAAAGAGAGAGCGCATAAACAGATTGTAATTTGTTACATTGTCCATTTGCGAATACAGCGTATACATAAGTATCCCGTTTATTATGTACAAAAGCAGGCTTTTACATTGCGAATACAGCGTATAGTAATTCATGTTGGGGGGGGGGGGGGGGGGGGGAGAGCATAAAGAGAATGGAATTTATTAGCTTCACTAAAGAGTTTACCTGAGCTGTTCCGACCGAGGTCAACCGTCGGTCGACAAGACCACTGACTCACAAATGCCAAGGTCATATTGTTCTATCTAGGTGGGCCCCAGGACTCAGTAACAGCGATCAACGGCTGATGATAAGCTGTGAAGATAATACATTTGACGTCTAGTCGAGTTGTGGTCGGTTGAAAAATATGCAGTGGTCAGTCATGCAAGAGACGGAAATCTGGCGTTTAAGTATGGTAGAGTTAGTCGACAGATTAAAATAAAATTTAGCACAAATATGTATTGTTATTTGCTGTAAATCTCTCTCTCTCTCATCTCTCTCTCTCCTCTCTCTCTCTCCTCTCCTCTCTCATCTCTCTCTCTCTCTCTCTCTCTCTCTCTTTCTCTCACTCTCTGTCTCTCTGGCTCTCTCTCTCTCTATCTTTTCTCTCACTCTATGTCTCTCTGGGTCTTTCTCTCTCACTCTCTCTCTTTCACTCTCTCTCTATCTCTATCTTTTCACTCACTCTCTGTCTCTCTGGCTCTTTCTCTCTCGCTCTCTCTCTCTTTCACTCTCTCTCTCTCTCTCTCTCTCACACTATCTCTATCTTTCTCTCTAAAATTATTAATACGGGTACTGTTTAAACCAGGCATTACTATCATATTCTCTCTCTCTCTCTCACACTATCTCTATCTTTCTCTCTCTCTCTCTCTTTTCTCTCACTCTCTGTCTCTCTGGCTCTTTCTCTCTCTCTCTCGCTCGCGCTCTCTCTCTATCTTTTCTCTCACTCTCTGTCTCTCTGGCTCTTTCTCTCTCGCTCTCTCTCTTCTCTCTCTCACTATCTCTATCTTCTCTCTTTTTCTCTCCCTCTTTATTCTCTTTCCATCTTTTCTCTCACTCTCTGTTTCTCTGGCTCTTTCTCTCTCTCTCTCTCTCTCTCTCTCTCTCTCTCTCTCTCTCTCTCACTATCGCTAACTCTCTCTGTCTCGTCTCTATCTTTATTCTCTCCCTTTCTCTCTCCTTCTCTCTCTCTTTCTCTCTCTCCTGCTCTCTCCCCATTTTCTCTCTTTCTCTTCTTCTCTCTCTATCACTCTCCCCTTTTCTCTCTCTCTCTCTATCTTCCTCTCGCTCTCACCCTCTGTCTCTCTGTCTCTTTCTCCCTCGCTCTCTCTTTCACTCTTTCTCTCTCTCCTGCTCTCTCCCCATTTTATCTCTTTCTCTTCTTCTCTCTCTATCTCTCTCCCCTTTTCTCTCTCTATTCTCTCTCTCTCTCTCTATCTATCTTTCTCTCGCTCTCACTGTCAGTCTCTTTCTTTCTCGCTCTCTCTTTCACTCCCTCTCACGATCGCTCTGTCTCACATTTCTTTTACATATTGCAGTACACCGACCAGTTCACAATGCGCCAAGTCTCTAATGGTAAGATGGCATTTTTGATAAATAATTCACATATTCGTTGTGTTTCTCCAAGTAGGCATACAGTTAACCTACCAATTCTAGTATAATAAAGAGATATATGCTGTTAATCACATATACTGAAGAATGTGCTCTGCTCGCTGCGACACCAATCAACACGTACACATGGCTGATTCATCAAGCCTGCATACAGAAAGTAGTGTCCTTAGTACCGGCAATGTCCCACAAGGAGCGCCTCGAGCTCTAATTTTTGCATTTGCCAATAGCAATATTTGATATAGCCGAGACACGAGTGTAATGACCCAGTAGTTCAAAAACAGAGGTAATGGAAGAAACCAACGTGGAAACTAACCCACAAAATAGCCCAGAGGGGGAAAGAATTCGATCTAGTGCACGTGTGGTCGGAGAGTGCCGCGACTAGAGATTGTCTTCTTCTGTCATCTGGTCGCTATATACACAGTCATTGGCGTATCACTGTCCATCTTCCCGAGACAGCGTCGACGCAGTCGAGGGCAAGTTTGTGGATCGCTCTTCTAAGCAGCTATCTGGGTACATGCTACCAAAACCCTAAAATATGAGCTTCTACCTGACATTACAGAGTAATGCTTCGCCGAATATGTTTCACAGGAACACACCAGGTCACTATTTCGTCAAGTTACCGCAGACTATTGAGGTGAGTCTACATTTCGAAGTGGGTCTGACCGAAATTCAATTCCCCAACTACTACTGCAATGTGCTAGAGAATGAAGTATGGCTAAGATACATCCCAAATTAAATTTCTCTTTATGTTTCCAAATTGAATGTTTCATGTAGAAATTTAATTGTTAATTTTTGTACAGTTTTATTGTTGAAATTTTATTTTTTCCTTCAATCATAGTAACTTATTACATAAGATACATTTAATTTTCTGAAATACAGCTGTTGTTTGCATAGGGGACAGACGAATATCTCTAGTAGGATTGGGGATGTAAAATGACAACGTGAGATATTTTTCCACCTTTGGTTAAGGAATTGTCCTACTTTTTAAAAGTTTGGCTAAAATTTAGCTAAGATTTTTCATACTTTGTTAACAAAATTTCCTACTTTTTATAAAGTTTGGATGAAATATTTCTTCACTTTTCCCAAAAATTTCACATTTGGTTAACAAAGTTTCCTTCTTTTTATAAGTTTCGATGAACTTTAGCCAAACTTTTCACATTTGGTTAACAAAGTTTCCTACTTTTTTATGAGTTTGTTTGAAATGTTGTCAAACTTTTCACATCTGGACAACAAAATTTCCTGCTTTTCACAAGTTTGGGTGAGATATTTATAAGTTTGGTTGAACTTTGGCCACAATTTTTCACATTTGGTCAACAAAATTTCCTACTTTTTATGGATTTGGTTGAAATTTGACCAAACTTTTCACATTTGGTTAACAAAGTTTCCTACTTTTTATGAGTGTATTTGAAATTTGGCCAAAATTTTTCACTTTGGTTAACAAATTTTCCTAGTTTTTATAAGTTGAGTGAGATTAAGTTTGGATGAAATATGGCAAAACTTTTCACATTTGGTTTACAAAAGTTCCTACTTGTTATGAGTGTATTTGAAATTTTGCCAAAAATTTTCACTTTGGTTAACAAATGTTTCCTACTTTTTATAAGTTTCGATGAACTTTAGCCAAACTTTTCACATTTGGTTAACAAAGTTTCCTAATTTTTATGAGTTTGTTTGAAATTTGGTCAAACTTTTCACATATGGACAACAAAATTTCCTACTTTTCACAAGTTTGGGTGAGATATTTATAAGTTTGGTTGAACTTTGGCCACAATTTTTCACATTTAGTCAACAAAATTTCCTACTTTTTATGGATTTGGTTGAAATTTGACCAAACTTTTCACATTTGGTTAACAAAGTTTCCTACTTTTTATGAGTGTATATGAAATTTGGCCAAAATTTTTCACTTTGGTTAACAAATTTTCCTAGTTTTTATAAGTTTGAGTGAGATTAAGTTTGGATGAAATATGGCCAAACTTTTCACATTTGGTTAACAAAGTTTTCCATTTTTTTATGAGTTTGTTTGCAATTTGGTCAAACTTTTCACATCTGGACAACAAAATTTCCTGCTTTTCACAAGTATGGGTGAGATATTTATAAGTTTGGTTGAACTTTGGCCACAATTTTTCACATTTGGTGTACAAAAGCTCCTACTTTTTATGAGTGTATTTGAAATTTTGCCAAAGATTTTCACTTTGGTTAACAAATGTTTCCTACTTTTTATAAGTTTCGATGAACTTTAGCCAATCTTTTCACATTTGGTTAACAAAGTTTCCTAATTTTTATGAATTTGTTTGAAATTTGGTCAAACTTTTCACATATGGACAACAAAATTTCCTACTTTTCACAAGTTTGGGTGAGATATTTATAAGTTTGGTTGAACTTTGGCCACAATTTTTCACATTTGGTCAACAAAATTTCCTACTTTTTATGGATTTGGTTGAAATTTGACCAAACTTTTCACATTTGGTTAACAAAGTTTCCTACTTTTTATGAGTGTATTTGAAATTTGGCCAAAATTTTTCACTTTGGTTAACAAATTTTCCTAGTTTTTATTAGTTTGAGTGAGATTAAGTTTGGATGAAATATGGCCAAACATTTCACATTTGGTTAACAAACTTTCCTACTGTTTATGAGCTTGTTTGAAATTTGGTCAACATTTTTCACTTTCGTTAACAAATGTTTCCTACATTTTATAAGTTTGACTGAGCTTTTTAAAACTTTGGATGAAATTTGGCCAAACTTTTCACATCTGGACAACAAAATTTCCTGCTTTTCACAAGTTTGGGTGAAAGTTGGCCACACATTTCACGTTTGGTTAACAAATTTTCCTACTTTTCATATGTTTGACTGAGATTTTTATAAGTTTGGTTTGAAATTTGACTAACCTTTTCACATTTGGTTAAACAATTTTCCTACTTTTCATAAGTTTGGGTGACATTTGGTCAAACTTTTCACATCTGGACAACAAAATTTCCCACTTTTCATAAGTTGGGGTGAAAGTTGGCCAAACTTTTCACATTTGGTTAACAAATCTTCCTACGTTTTGCAAAGTTTCCTACTTTTCATAATTTTGGTTGAGATATTTCAGACTATGGTAAACAGTTTTTCCTACTTTGGGTAACCCGTTTCCTTAGTTTTGTTGAACTATTTCTTGAATGTTTCACCAATATGTAACATTCTCGCATCACATGCCAACTATATACACCATAAACACTAAAAAAAATTCAACAACCAAGACGTAATTATAATATATGCCTGTTTATTTTACAGTACTTCAGTACATTTTACAGTATTTCAGTACATTTTTCAAGAATAAAAATGCATAATGTCGTTATACGAAATGAATGATGTGATATGAGGTGGTATACATAGTATCATCACAACCTTTTATTTTCACATTCTTCTTCTTCTTCTTCTTCGTTCATACCGGAGTTTTTTTTTCGGACGTGATTGCGTTGTGCCTGTTTACAGCAGAGCTGCGTTCTTGCGCCGTTAGGCCGACACATCCGACTTCTGTGGGCATTTGTTGACCGGGTTAACCTTCCCGGGGGGTTTCTTAGGACGTTAGACTCTCACTGTTGTGGTGTTATCTCCCATCCCAGCTGGCCCATATAGAACAGCCAAAGGCATCCTGGTCGGCCCTCAAGGGAAGGCAGGGGCAGACCATGGGCATTCCCCGCCATCCAAGGAGGCTTCCATAATTGCAGAGCCATCACACAGCGCTCTGGTACTGGCTCACCCAAGGAATCGTCACGTCCTGCACATGGCTGCTTAGCCTCACTTCCGTATATTGGGCCTTCCGTTCACCATAGGCTGTTCTTCCAGAAGCCAGAAGAATGCAGTTTGCAGATGACATCCACACAGTGAGCTTTCGATTCGGACTTTCCACGTAATGGATTTGCTATCCAAGCAATATTCCATTTTGTGCCACTAGGACGCTTTTTCCACCTTTTATGAAGCCCACACAGTGAGCTTTCGATTCGGACTTTCCACGTAATGGATTTGCTATCCAAGCAATATTCCATTTCATGCCTCTGGGAGGCTTGTGTAACCGACATGCCTGTGGTATGAAGTGTGGCAGTCTAAATACTTCTTCATGTACATTTAAATGTACATGAATACAGTTAAAGTAAGCTGCAGTCGACTTGAGCTTGTTGATATCTCCATAAAGCTTGTCCTCGAATGAAGCAGGTGTGGGCCAAAATATCTTTCTCTGTTCTGCATATATTGGGCACTCTTGCAGCAAATGTTTAGCTGTCATTTTACCAGTTCCACAATTACATTCATCTGTATCTCCTATCTTTAGTTTGTTGAACAAGTGGTATTTCAGCCTGTTATGTCCTGTGCGGAGTCTGAAGATTGCTACTTGTTCTCTTCGGTCGAGTTTGTAATATGCATCATCCTTCTGGTGGCCTGGATGCTCTGATTCCCATTTGGTTCTATAAGTGCTTTTAATCAACCTCTTTGCCTCATTATAGGTTATGTCTATGTCAGGCTGTGGTAGTCGTCCGCCCTCTTTTGCCAGTCTGTCAGCCTCTTCATTTCCAGGTATACTGCAATGTGATGGGATCCACTGTATTACAACTTTTTTGGATTTCTGGCATAGACCATGGAGTGCTGCTCTTAGGTCAGCTAGTTATGTGCTGTTTTTGCTCTTCAGTATTGAGACAGCTGACTTTGCATCTGTAAAGATAGCTATTTGTGTCTCTTTATTTTCCTCCATCAAGAGCATTTCTGCTGCAGTTTTCAGAGCCTCTACCTCCGCTTTGAAGTTACTTGAAAACTTTCCAGTTGCCACTGAATGTGTTTTTTTTCACTCCATTTTTTAAATTTAGGAGAATTCCTCCTCCTCCATTCTCTACTGAATTTTTGGCTGATCCATATGTATATGCATGGGTCCAATTGCTGCTTGGGTAATGTTCTTTTATGTAGTTTAGGGTTATTTCTCTTCTTTCGGTTTCATGCTGAGTGTTCTTTTTCTCAATACCAGGAATGTTTTCTATCATCTCAGGCAGTTGCTGCTGTCTCCAAGCTGGGAACTTGTCTGCATTGTAAATGGGTTTGACTGTTGATATGTTAAGTATGGGATCTTCCCTAATTTTTCGTTTTGCAGTTTCTACAAAGTTGCTACGCTTCAGTCTTCCCTTTCCAAAACCACTAAACCTTTTATACATAGGGTGGTCTGTCAATCTTCTAAATTGTTCAGCTTGTTGCTGGGCTCTGCTATCTCTTCTATCCTGCATTGGTTGTAAACAAGTTATCTTTTCTAATTCATTAATAGGCGTTGTCTTCAGGCTTCCAGTTATGATTCGCATTCCTTGATTTTGGACTCTACTTATTTTGTTAAAGTTTGACTTAGCTGCTGTTGCCCAAGCTGCAATGCCATATTCCAGTACTGGCCTCACCCGTCCAGTATATAACTTCTTGAGAACTTTCTCATCTGCTCCCCACGTTGTACCAGCAAGCTTTTCATGATTGCCATTCTTTGCCTTGCTCTTGTTCGATTTTTCTCAACCTGTGTTTTCCATGTCAGGCGACGATCAAAGGTGACTCCTAGATAGTTTGGATTTTCTTCATGGCGCAATATTTTTCCATTCAATACCAGCTTAGGTTGCTGAGTTTTAGTTGAGAGGGAGAACACTGTGCATGTTGTTTTCTCCTCACTTATCTTCACTAGCCATGATTTTGACCAGTCCTCTAGCGCTAATAGAGCTTGCTGTATTCTGCTGTTAGCTGTACTAATATATTCTTCAGATGTCCATATGGCTAGGTCATCTGCAAAGGATGATGTGTGTACTCTGGCTGGAAAATTTTCCGTGATGTCGTTTATATATGCTAGGAATAATGTTGGTGAAAGAACTCCTCCTTGGGGGACACCTTGCTCCAACAGCATCATTTTGCTGGTTTGTCCTTGTACTTTTGTCCTGGCAGTTCTGTTCTCAAGGTAGTGGCTGATCCATTTGTACATTTTCCCACAAACATGCATTTTTTGCAGTTTTACTTTCAGTCCTTCCTTCCATACTTTATCAAATGCTTTTTCTAAATCTATCCAGACCGCTAGTGTGTGCTTTTTCTCTTGGAAGGCATCCTCTATTTCCTGAGCTATATAGGTTATTTGATCTTCAGTGGATCTGTACTTTCTGAATCCTGCTTGGTGAGGTGTTAAGAGTTGGTTTTCTTCCAGATGCCATGTTAGCCTGCCATTGATAATGCGTTCCATTAATTTTCCTACACAGCTAAGAAGACTGATAGGTCGATAGCCATTTGGTTCTTCCAGGTCTTTTCCTTTCTTTGGGACTGGTATTAGTATAGCTTCCTTCCATGCCTGTGGGACTATTCCTCTCTTCCAGCTGTAATTTAGGACTGCTAGTAGTTTCTTTTTTGCCTTAGTGCCTAGTCCTATTAGCATTTCATTTGTGATTCCATCCTTTCCTGGTGATGTCTTCTTTTTTAGGGTATTCATTGCCTGTTCCATTTCTTCCATTGTTAGATTTGCCATCATATATTCTGCTGCTGTCTCTGTATATCTATGATGTATCTGTTTATCTTTGATTGCTTTCTTCTGTTCGGCTGTAATATCAATGTGGTTTGCACTGGCATAGTGTTCCATTAGTGCATTTGCAGCCTTTTTTCCTGTAAGCAAGGCATTTCCTTGTTTAATTGTTATTTGTTTGTTTCTAGGTCCTTCATTGTTCATGGCTTTCACTAGTTTCCATAGTTTGTTTCCATCCCTGTCAAAATTCAGGTTTTCTGTTTTTTTCCTCCAACAATCTCTTGTTGTTTGATTTACTGTTCTTTTATATTTTGCTGAGATGGCTTTGAGAGAGATGTTCGCTTCAGTTGTTTGTTCTCTCTCTGCGGTCTTCCTAGCATCTTCAACTTTGTCCTCCAAAATTTGTAGTTCTTCAGTCCAGTATGGTTTGTAATTTTTCCTCGCTCCTCTTGGAATAGACTCAGTGGCCGCCTGTATTATTGCTCTGTTTAGACTTTCCACCATTTGCTTCATGTTGCCATATCGTGTATTTATGTTTTCACAATATTTGTCTGTTAGTATGGCAAATCTGTCCCAATCTGCTCGTTTGTAATTCCAACGGGGCAAAGGCTTTTGCTCCTGTGGAACATACTCCATATTTATTACAAGCTTGATTGGTCTGTGGTCACTACCTGCTAATTGGTCAAGCACATGGCGATCGATTTTGTGGAGGATGTCTCCTGTGCAGAAAGCTAAGTCTGGAGTAGAAGTGGTAATCCATCTTCTGGAGTAGAAGCTCGGTGTGTCATCCGCTTTGTTGAGTAGATGGAGATTTGAGTCTATTTCCCAGTCCTCCACTTCATCTCCTCTTTTGTCAGTATCTGGGTATCCCCATCTTTCTGAACGGCTATTAAAGTCTCCGACAACAATGCAATTTGTGTCAGTTATTTCCATGTTTGAGAGTGTAAGATCCTTATCTGCCGGGCTATACAGATTGTAAATTCTTATTTTCACGTCCTTTATCATTATATCAACACCTATAATTTCCGTTTGGTTGTCAGAGATCACAGATACTTCGCTGCAAGGTATTGTATTTCGTGTAAGTATTACAACTCCTCCTTTGTGTCCTTCGCGGTCGAAACGTGTGGCCTGATATCCCTTCGACTGAAAATGTGCGATTGGCGTTGAGGTGTGTCTCTTGAATGCATGCCACATCTATTCTATCTTTATGAAGACGCTGTGTTAGGGAGGCTTTCTTGTTATAAACTCCTTCTGCATTCCATTGTAGTATGTTGAGTGTCCGGGGTGTTTGGTCAATAGCTCTTAACCTACTCCTCTGTGCCTTGACTCCACAGCACAGGGGAAGGTGACCACCAGTAGTCATGGGTGGACCCCCTCGAGGCAGGGGGCCCGGCACTATCACCGCCTGATGGGACTTCACGGGATTAGCACCATAACGATTATTTTCATCTGTGGCATCATGAAATGATAAAGTTACGTTGCACTTCTTTGTCAAGCCTGTGGCTCAGTACATCCGATTTCGACAAGCATTTGTTCGGGATGCTTTCCCTAGCCTTTGACTGTCCCCAGTCTACCTACAAGGCAGCAGGTTTGTACGTCGCTTCGTCTGGTCCCTCTCCCTTGACCTGTCCGACATGGGTGACCCTACCAGTAGCTGTGCTACCGTCGGCATAGCTCTTGAGGTCATTGGAACGGTCAAGCCCCTCTACCTCGTCAAGGTGGACGCACGGCAGAGTGGATTTTCACATACAGAGCTATACACATTGCATGTTGTTTCTGGATTTCTTCACACCATTGTCTGAGTAGATTGGTTTTTTCGGTTGGTAGCCTGGTATGTACATGTCACTTAGCATGTAGTCATAAAACTGGTCTCCTGCTTGGTGGGTCGATATCTGAGTAGTGTAGATAACCGGGACATCAATCATCTGAGTGTCGGGCACATCATGTCTTCGGACAGTCTGGGGTTTCGACATACCGCCACGTATTTCACCATTATTCTAGGTCTGATCTCTTCCTAACTCGAAAATGTAATGTCAGCACTGAAGTCCCGGTAGTGAATGCGACCTTTGTGCCCGTTCAGTGGTTAGAAGTATTTCCACCGTGTCGAAGGAGCAACAACTCAGCGGTATGTAGTGAGGTTTGTCGTAGGCGTGAAGCACTGAGGTCGAGCGCTGATTCATGATAGGAACCGTCCTTAGTAGTGGGACCATGACGTCTCCGACTGGTCTTGTCGCAATGAGATTGCAGTATACGTAGACATTTTGCAGGTCGTTATTCAGGTCTATCGCCCCTTCACCTTCAATTGTATCTAGTATCTCTTGCAACTTCGCACTAAATGTAATAGTGGCCCGGGTTCGGGTATTTTCACGATGACTTTCTTTGATGCATTGTCGAAATGGAATAGAACACAGAGCTGATCGTCCATCTTCGATCTTTCATTAGGCGATTCAGTGTAGCTATAAACGCGTCTGGTGAACTGTACAGGCCCGGGGACACGCCTTTCTTATCACTCTACCGTTTGGTGGGCGAGTGCCGTGACTAGAGATTGTCTTCTTCTGTCATCTGGTCGCTATATACACAGTCATTGGCATATCACTATTCAATCTGTCTCAAGACAGTGTCAACACAGTCGAGGACAAGTTGTGGATCGCTCTTCTAAGCAGCTGTCTGGGGTACATGCTACCAAACCCTAAAACATGAGCTTCTACCTGACATTACAGAGTAATGCTTCGCCGAATATGTTTCACAGGAACACACCAGGTCACTATTTCGTCAAGTTACCGCAGACTATTGAGGTGAGTCTACATTTCGAAGTGGGTCTGACCGAAATTCAATTCCCAAACTACTACTGCAATGTGCTAGAGAATGAAGTATGGCTAAGATACATCCCAAATTAAATTTCTCTTTATGTTTCCAAATTTAATGTTTCATGTAGAAATTTAATTGTTAATTTTTGTACAGTTTTATTGTTGTAATTTTATTTTTTCCTTCAATCATAGTGACTTATTACATAAGATACATTTAATTTTCTGAAATACAGCTGTTGTTTGCATAGGGGACAGACGAATATCTCTAGTAGATTGGGGATGTAAAATGACAACGTGAGATATTTTTTCCACCTTTGGTTAAGGAATTGTCCTACTTTTTGAAAGTTTGGCTAAAATTTGGCTAAGATTTTTCATACTTTGTTAACAAAATTTCCTACATTTTATAAAGTTTGGATGAAATATTTCTTCACTTGTCCAAAAAATTTCACATTTGGTTAACAAAGTTTCCTTCTTTTTTTAAGTTTCGATGAACTTTAGCCAAACTTTTCACATTTGGTTAACAAAGTTTCCTACTTTTTATGTTTGTTTGAAATTTTGTCAAACTTTTCACATCTAGACAACAAAATTTCCTGCTTTTCACAAGTTTGGGTGAGATATTTATAAGTTTGGTTGAACTTTGACCACAATTTTTCACATTTGGTCAACAAAATTTCCTAATTTTAAGGATTTGGTTGAAATTTGACCAAACATTTCACATTTGGTTTACAAAAGTTCCTACTTTTTATGAGTGTATTTGAAATTTTGCCAAAAATTTTCACTTTGGATAACAAATATTTCCTACTTTTTATAAGTTTCGTTGAACTTTAGCCAAACTTTTCACATGTGGTTAACAAAGTTTCCTAATTGTTATGAGTTTGTTTGAAATTTGGCCTAACTTTTCACATATGGACAACAAAATTTCCTACTTTTCACAAGTTTGGGTGAGATATTTATAAGTTTGGTTGAACTTTGGCCACAATTTTTCACATTTTGTCAACAAAATTTCCTACTTTTTATGGATTTGGTTGAAATTTGACCAAACTTTTCACATTTGGTTAACAAAGTTTCCTACTTTTTATGAGTGTATATGAAATTTGGCCAAAATTTTTCACTTTGGTTAACAAATTTTCCTAGTTTTTATAAGTTTGAGTGAGATTAAGTGTGGATGAAATATGGCAAAACTTTTCACATTTGGTTAACACACTTTCCTACTGTTTATGAGCTTGTTTGAAATTTGGTCAAAATTGTTCACTTTCGTTAACAAATGTTTCCTACATTTTATAAGTTTGACTGAGCTTTTTTAAAGTTTGGATGAAATTTGGCCAAATTTTCACATTTAGTTAGCTAAGTTTCCTACTTTTCATAAGTTTGGGTGAAATTTGGTCAATTTTTTTCACATCTGGACAACAAAATTTCCCACTTTTCATAAGTTTGGGTGAAATTTGGCCAAACTTTTCACGTTTGGTTAACAAAATTTTCCTACTTTTCATATGTTTGAGTGAGCTTTTTATAAGTTTGGTTTGAAATTTGGCTAACCTGTTCACATTTGGTTAACAAATTTTCTTACTTTTCATAGGTTTGGGTGACATATGGTCAAACTTTTCACATCTGGACAACAAAATTTCCCACTTTTCATAAGTCTGGGTGAAGGTTGGCCAAACATTTCACATTTGGTTAACACAGAACACAGAGCTGATCGTCCATCTTCCGAGCTTTCATTAGGCGATTCAGTGCAGCTATAAACGCGTCTGGTGACTTGTACAGGCCCGGGGGACACGCCTTTCTTATCACTCTACCGTTTGGTGGGCGAGTGCCGCGACTAGAGATTGTCTTCTTCTGTCATCTGGTCGCTATATACACAGTCATTGGCGTATCACTATTCAATATGTCTCGAGACAGTGTCAACGCAGTCGAGGACAAGTTGTGGATCGCTCTTCTAAGCAGCTGTCTGGGTTACATGCTACCAAACCCTAAAATATGAGTTTCTACCTGACATTGCCGAGTAATGCTTCGCCGAATATGTTTCACAGGAACACACCAGGTCACTATTTCGTCAAGTTACCGCAGACTATTGAGGTGAGTCTACATTTCGAAGTGGGTCTGACCGAAATTCAATTCCCAAACTACTACTGCAATGTGCTAGAGAATGAAGTATGGCTAAGATACATCCCAAATTAAATTTCTCTTTATGTTTCCAAATTTAATGTTTCATGTAGAAATTTAATTGTTAATTTTTGTACAGTTTTATTGTTGAAATGTTATGTTTTCCTTCAATCATAATGACTTATTACATAAGATACATTTAATTTTCTGAAATACAGCTGTTGTTTGCATAGGGGACAGACGAATATCTCTAGTAGATTGGGGATGTAAAATGACAACGTGAGATATTTTTTCCACCTTTGGTTAAGGAATTGTCCTACTTTTTAAAAGTTTGGCTAAAATTTTGCTAAGATTTTTCATACTTTGTTAACAAAATTTCCTACTTTTTATAAAGTTTGGATGAAATATTGCTTCGTTTGTCCAAAAATTTTCACATTTGGTTAACAAAGTTTCCTTCTTTTTATAAGTTTCGATGAACTTTAGCCAAACTTTTAACATTTGGTTAACAAAGTTTCCTACTTTTTTATGAGTTTGTTTGAAATTTGGTCAAACTTTTCACATATGAACAACAAAATTTCCTACTTTTCACAAGTTTGGGTGAGATATTTATAAGTTTGGTTGAACTTTGGCCATAATTTTTCACATTTGGTCAACAAAATTTCCTACTTTTTATGGATTTGGTTGAAATTTGACCAAACTTTTCACATTTGGTTAACAAAGTTTCCTACTTTCTATAAGTGCATTTGAAATTCGGCCAAAATTTTTCACTTTGGTTAACAAATTTTCCTAGTTTTTATAAGTTTGAGTGAGATTAAGTTTGGATGAAATATGGCCACACTTTTCACATTTAGTTAACAAACTTTCCTACTGTTTATGAGCTTGTTTGAAATTTGGTCAAAATTTTTCACTTTCGTTAACAAATGTTTCCTACATTTTATACGTTTCACTGAGCTTTTTATAAGTTTGGATGAAATTTGGCCAAACTTTTCACCTTTAGTTAGCTAAGTTTCCTACTTTTCAAAAGTTTGGGTGACATTTGGTCAAACTTTTTCACATCTGGACAACAAAATTTCCCACTTTTCATAAGTTTGGGTGAAATTTGGCCAAACATTTCACGTTTGGTTAACAAATTTTCCTACTTTTCATATGTTTAAGTGGGTTTTTTATAAGTTTGGTTTGAAATTTGACTAACCTTTTCACATTTGGTTAAACAATTTTCTTACTTTTCATAAGTTTGGGTGACATTTGGTCAAACTTTTCACATCTGGACAACAAAATTTCCCACTTTTCATAAGTTTGGGTGAACATTGGCCAAACTTTTCACATTTGGTTAACAAATCTTCCTACGTTTTGCAAAGTTTCCTACTTTTCATAATTTTGGTTGAGATATTTCAGACTATGGTCAACAGATTTTCCTACTTTGGGTAACCCGTTTCCTTAGGTTTGTTGAACTATTTCTTGAATGTTTCACCAATATGTAACATTCTCTCATCACATGCCAACTATATACACCATAAACACTTAAAAAAAAATATTCAACAACCAAGACGTAATTATAATATATGCCTGTTTATTTTACAGTACTTCAGTACATTTTACAGTATTTCAGTACATTTTTCAAGAATAAAAATGCATAATGTCATTATACGAAATGAATGATGTGATATGAGGTGGTATACATAGTATCATCACAACCTTTTATTTTTCACATACAAAGCTATACACATTGCATGTTGTTTCTGGATTTCTTCACACCATTGTCTGAGTAGATTGGTTTTTTCGGTTGGTAGCCTGGTATGTACATGTCACTTAGCATGTAGTCATAAAACTGGTCTCCTGCTTGGTGGGCTGATATCTGAGTATTGTAGATAACTGGAACATCAATCATCTGAGTGTGGGCACATCATGTCTTTGGACAGTCTGGGGTTTCGACGTACCGCCATGTATTTCACCATTATTCTAGGTCTGATCTCTTCCTAACTCGAAAATGTAACGTCAGCACTGAAGTCCCGGTAGTGAATGCGACCTTTGTGCCCGTATCAGTGGTTAGAAGTATTTCCACCGTGTCGAAGGAGCAACGACTCAGCGGTATGTAGTGAGTTTTGTCGTAGGCGCGAAGCACTGAGGTCAAGCGCTGATTCATGATAGGAACCGTCCTTAGTAGTGGGACCATGACGTCTCCGAGTGGTCTCGCCGCACTGAGATTGAAGTATATGTAGACATTTTGCAGGTCGTTATTCAGGTCTATCGCCCCTTCACCTTCAATTGTATCTAGTATCTCTTGCAACTTCTCACTAAATGTAATAGTGGCCCCGAGTTCGGGTATTTTCACGATGACTTTCTTGGATGCATTGTCGAAATGGAATAGAACACAGAGCTGATCGTCCATCTTCCGATCTTTCATTAGGCGATTCAGTGCAGCTATAAACGCGTCTGGTGAACTGTACAGGCCCGGGGGACACGCCTTTCTTATCACTCTACCGGTTGGTGGGCGAGTGCTGCGACTAGAGATTGTCTTCTTCTGTCATCTGGTCGCTATATACACAGTCATTGGCGTATCACTATTCAATCTGTCTCGAGACAGTGTCAACGCAGTCGAGGACAAGTTGTGGATCGCTCTTCTAAGCAGCTGTCTGGGTTACATGCTACCAATCCCTAAAATATGAGTTTCTACCTGACATTACCGAGTAATGCTTCGCCGAATATGTTTAACAGGAACACACCAGGTCACTATTTCATCAAGTTACCGCAGTCTATTGAGGTGAGTCTACATTTCGAAGTGGGTCTGACCGAAATTCAATTCCCCAACTACTACTGCAATGTGCTAGAGAATGAAGTATGGCTAAGATACATCCCAAATTAAATTTCTCTTTATGTTTCCAAATTGAATGTTTCATGTAGAAATTTAATTGTTAATTTTTGTACAGTTTTATTGTTGAAATTTTATGTTTTCCTTCAATCATAGTGACTTATTACATAAGATACATTTAATTTTCTGAAATACAGCTGTTGTTTGCATAGGGGACAGACGAATATCTCTAGTAGATTGGGGATGTAAAATGACAACGTGAGATATTTTTTCCACCTTTGGTTAAGGAATTGTCCTACTTTTTAAAAGTTTGGCTAAAATTTGGCTAAAATTTTTCATACTTTGTTAACAAAATTTCCTACTTTTATAAAGTTTTGGATGAAATATTTCTTTACTTGTCCAAATATTTTCACATTTGGTTAACAAAGCTTCCTTCTTTTTATAAGTTTCGATGAACTTTAGCCAAACTTTTCACATTTGGTTAACAAAGTTTCCTACTTTTTTATGAGTTTGTTTGAAATTTGGTCAAACTTTTCACATCTGGACAACAAAATTGCCTGCTTTTCACAAGTTTGGGTGAGATATTTATAAGTTTGGTTGAACTTTGGCCACAATTTTTCACATTTGGCAACAAAATTTCCTTTTTTTTATGGATGTGGTTGAAATTTGACCAAACTTTTCACATTTGGTTCACAAAAAGTTCCTACTTTTTATGAGTGTATTTGAAATTTGGCCAAAATTTTCCACTTTGGTTAACAAATATTTTAAATTTTTATAAGTTTGAGTGAGATTTTTATAAGTTTGGATGAAATATGGCCAAACTTTTCACATTTGGTTAACAAACTTTCCTACTTTTTATGAGTTTGTTTGAAATTTGGTCAACATTTTTCACTTTCGTTAACAAATGTTTCCTTCATTTTATAAGTTTGACTTAGCTTTTTATAAGTTTGGATGGAATTTGGCCAAACTTGTCACATTTAGTTAACTAAGTTTCCTACTTTTCATAAGTTTGGGTGAAATTTGGTCAAACTTTTTCACATCTGGACAACAAAATTTCCCACTTTTCATAAGTTTGGGTGAAATTTTGCCAAACTTTTCACGTTTGGTTAACAAATTTTCCTACTTTTCATGTTTGACTGAGATTTTTATAAGTTTGGTTTGAAATTTGACTAACCTTTTCACATTTGGTTAAATAATTTTCTTACTTTTCATAAGTTTGGGTGACATTTGGTCAAACTTTTCACATCTGGACAACAAAATTTCCCACTTTTCATACGTTTGGGTGAAAGATGGCCAAACTTTTCACATTTGGTTAACAAATCTTCCTACATTTTGCAAAGTTTCCTACTTTTCATAATTTTGGTTGAGATATTTTAGACTATGGTCAACAGATTTTCCTACTTTGGGTAACCCGTTTCCTTAGGTTTGTTGAACTATTTCTTGAATTTTTCACCAATATGTAACATTCTCTCATCACATGCCAACTATATACACCATAAACACTAAAAAAAATTCAACAACCAAGACGTAATTATAATATATGCCTGTTTATTTTACAGTACTTCAGTACATTTTACAGTATTTCAGTACATTTTTCAAGAATAAAAATGCATAATGTCATTATATGATATGAATGATGTGATATGAGGTGGTATACATAGTATCATCACAACCGTTTATTTTCACATACAGAGCTATACACATTGCATGTTGTTTCTGGATTTCTTCACACCATTGTCTGAGTAGATTGGTTTTTTCGGTTGGTAGCCTGGTATGTACATGTCACTTAGCATCTAGTCATAAAACTGGTCTCCTGCTTGGTGGGCTGATATCTGAGTATTGTAGATAACCGGAACATCAATCATCTGAGTGTGGGCACATCATGTCTTTGGACAGTCTGGGGTTTCGACGTACCGCCATGTATTTCACCATTATTCTAGGTCTGATCTCTTCCTAACTCGAAAATGTAACGTCAGCACTGAAGTCCCGGTAGTGAATGCGACCTTTGTGCCCGTATCAGTGGTTAGAAGTATTTCCACCGTGTCGAAGGAGCAACGACTCAGCAGTATGTAGTGAGTTTTGTCGTAGGCGCGAAGCACTGAGGTCAAGCGCTGATTCATGATAGGAACCGTCCTTAGTAGTGGGACCATGACGTCTCCGACTGGTCTCGCCGCACTGAGATTGAAGTATATGTAGACATTTTGCAGGTCGTTATTCAGGTCTATCGCCCCTTCACCTTCAATTGTATCTAGTATCTCTTGCAACTTCTCACTAAATGTAATAGTGGCCCCGAGTTCGGGTATCTTTCACGATGACTTTCTTGGATGCATTGTCGAAATGGAATAGAACACAGAGCTGATCGTCCATCTTCCGATCTTTCATTAGGCGATTCAGTGCAGCTATAAACGCGTCTGGTGAACTGTACAGGCCCGGGGGACACGCCTTTCTTATCACTCTACCGTTTTGTGGGCGAGTGCCGCGACTAGAGATTGTCTTCTTCTGTCATCTGGTCGCTATATACACAGTCATTGGCGTATCACTATTCAATCTGTCTCGAGACAGTGTCAACGCAGTCGAGGACAAGTTGTGGATCGCTCTTCTATGCAGCTGTCTGGGTTACATGCTACCAAACCCTAAAACATGAGCTTCTACCTGATATTACCGAGTAATGCTTCGCCGAATATGTTTCACAGGAACACACCAGGACACTGTATAGTCAAGTTACCGCAGACTATTGAGGTGAGTCTACATTTCGAAGTGGGTCTGACCGAAATTCAATTCCCAAACTACTACTGCAATATGCTAGAGAATGAAGTATGGCTAAGATACATCCCAAATTAAATTTCTCTTGATGTTTCCAAATTGAATGTTTCATGTAGAAATTTAATTGTTAATTTTTGTACAGTTTTATTGTTGAAATTTTATGTTTTCCTTCAATCATCTTATTACATAAGATACATTTAATTTTCTGAAATACAGCTGTTGTTTGCATAGGGGACAGACGAATATCTCTAGTAGATTGGGGATGTAAAATGACAACGTGAGATATTATTTCCACCTTTGGTTAAGGAATTGTCCAACTTTTTAAAAGTTTGGCTAAAATATGGCTAAAATTTTTCATACTTTGTTAACAAAATTTCCTACTTTTTATAAAGTTTGGATGAAATATTTCTTTACTTGTCCAAATATTTTCACATTTGGTTAACAAAGCTTCCTTCTTTTATAAGTTTCGATGAACTTTAGCCAAACTTTTCACATTTGGTTAAAAAAGTTTCCTACTTTTTTATGAGTTTGTTTGAAATTTGGTCAAACTTTTCACATCTGGACAACAAAATTGCCTGCTTTTCACAAGTTTGGGTGAGAAATTTATAAGTTTGGTTGAACTTTGGCCACAATTTTTCACATTTGGCAACAAAATTTCCTTTTTTTTATGGATGTGGTTGAAATTTGACCAAACTTTTCACATTTGGTTCACAAAAGTTCCTACTTTTTATGAGTGTATTTGAAATTTGGCCAAAATTTTCCACTTTGGTTAACCAATTTTTTTAAATTTTTATAAGTTTGAGTGAGATTTTTATAAGTTTGGATGAAATATGGCCAAACTTTTCACATTTGGTTAACAAACTTTCCTACTTTTTATGAGTTTGTTTGAAATTTGGTCAACATTTTTCACTTTCGTTAACAAATGTTTCCTACATTTTATAAGTTTGACTTAGCTTTTTATAAGTTTGGATGGAATTTGGCCAAACTTGTCACATTTAGTTAACTAAGTTTCCTACTTTTCATAAGCTTGGGTGAAATTTGGTCAAACTTTTTCACATCTGGACAACAAAATTTCCCACTTTTCATAAGTTTGGGTGAAATTTGGCCAAACTGTTCACGTTTGGTTAACAAATTGTCCTACTTTTCATATGTTTGACTGAGATTTTTATAAGTTTGGTTTGAAATTTGACTAACCTTTTCACATTTGGTTAAATAATTTTCTTACTTTTCATAAGTTTGGGTGACATTTGGTCAAACTTTTCACATCTGGACAACAAAATTTCCCACTTTTCATACGTTTGGGTGAAAGATGGCTAAACTTTTCACATTTGGTTAACAAATCTTCCTACATTTTGCAAAGTTTCCTACTTTTCATAATTTTGGTTGAGATATTTTAGACTATGGTCAACAGTTTTTCCTACTTTGGGTAACCCGTTTCCTTAGGTTTGTTGAACTATTTCTTGAATTTTTCACCAATATGTAACAATCTCTCATCACATGCCAACTATATACACCATAAACACTAAAAAAAATTCAACAACCAAGACGTAATTATAATATATGCCTGTTTATTTTACAGTACTTCAGTACATTTTACAGTATTTCAGTACATTTTTCAAGAATAAAAATGCATAATGTCATTATATGATATGAATGATGTGATATGAGGTGGTATACATAGTATCATCACAACTTTTTATTTTCACATACAGAGCTATACACATTGCATGTTGTTTCTGGATTTCTTTACACCATTGTCTGAGTAGATTGGTTTTTTCGGTTGGTAGCCTGGTATGTACATGTCACTTAGCATGTAGTCATAAAACTGGTCTCCTGCTTGGTGGGCTTATATCTGAGTATTGTAGATAACCGAGACATCAATCATCTGAGTGTCAGGCACATCATGTCTTCGGACAGTCTGGGGTTTTGACGTACCGCCACGTATTTCACCATTATTCTAGGTCTGATCTCTTCCTAACTCGAAAATGTAACGTCAGCACTGAAGTCCCGGTAGTGAATGCGACCTTTGTGCCCGTATTAGTGGTTAGAAGTATTTCCACCGTGTCGAAGGAGCAATGACTCAGCGGTATGTAGTGAGGTTTGTCGTAGGTGCGAAGCACTGAGGTCCAGCGCTGATTCACAATAGGAACCGTCCTTAGTAGTGGGACCATGACGTCTCTGACTGGTCTCGCCGCAATGAGATCACAGTATATGTAGACATTTTGCAGGTCGTTATTCAGGTCTATCGCCCCTTCACCTTCAATTGTATCTAGTATCTCTTGCAACTTCTCACTAAATGTAATAGTGGCCCCGGGTTCGAGTATTTTCACGATGACTTTCTTTGATGCATTGTCGAAATAGAATAGAACACAGAGCTGATCTTTCATTAGGCGATTCAGTGTAGCTATAAACGCGTCTGGTGAACTGTACAGGCCCGGGGGACACGGCTTTCTTATCACTCTACCGTTTGGTGGATAAGCTTTACATGTGGATAGCTACACATATACTCCACTTATATGTGATTAGCACCATATCTCTTTATTATACTAGAATTGTTAGGTTAACTGTATGCCTACTTGGAGAAACACAACGAATATGTGAAAGATGTATCAAAAAAGCCATCTTACCGTTAGAGACTTGGTGCATTGTGAACTGGTCGGTGTACTGCAATATGTAAAAGGAAAATGAGAGACAGAGCGATCGGGAGAGGGAATGAAAGAGAGAGCGAGGGAGAAAGAGACAGAGAGTGAGAGCGAGAGAAAGATAGAGAGAGAGAATAGAGAGAGAAAAGGGGAGAAAGATAGAGAGAGAAGAAGAGAAAGAGAGAAATATGGGGAGAGAGCAGGAGAGAGAGAGAAAGAGAGAGAGAGAAAGGGAGAGAATATATAGAGAGAGACAGAGACAGAGAGAGAGACAGAGAGAGACAGAGAGAGAGAGAGAGCCAGAGAGACAGAGAGTGAGAGAAAAGATAGAGAGAGAGAATACAGAGGGAGAAAAAAAAGAGATAACGATAGAGATAGTGAGAGAGAGAGAAAGAGAGAGAGCGCGAGAGATAAAGAGCCAGAGAGACAGAGAATGAGAGAAAAGATAGAGAGAGAAGCGAGCGAGAGAGAGAGAGAGCCAGAGAGACAGAGAGACAGAGAGTGAGAGAAAAGATAGAGAGAGAGAAAGATAGAGATAGTGAGAGAGAGAGAGAGAGAGAGAGAAAATATGATAGTAATGCCTGGTTTGAACAGTACCCGTATTATTAATTCTAGAGAGAAAGATAGAGATAGTAAGAGAGAGAGAGGGAGTGAAAGAGAGAGAGATAGAGCGAGAGAGAGCGAGAGAGAAAGAGTCAGAGATACAGAGAGTGAGAGAAAAGATAGAGATAGAGAGACAGAGAGAGAGTGTGTGAAAGAGAGAGAGAGCGAGAGAGAAAGACCCAAAGAGACAGAGAGTGAGAGAAAAGATAGAGAGAGAGACAGAGAGAGGAAAGAGCCAGAGAGACAGAGAGTGAGAGAAAAGATAGAGAGAGAAAGAGAGAGCGTGCGAGAGAGAGAGAGAGAGAGAGAGAGAGAGAGAGAGAGAGAGAGAGAGAGAGAGAGAGAGAGAGAGAGAGAGAGAGAGAGAGAGAGAGACTTACAGCAAATAACTACACATATTTGTGCTGAATTTTATTTTAATCTGTTGACTTAACTCTACCATTCTTAAACGCCAGATTTCCGTCTCTTGCATGACTGACCACTGCATATTTTTCACCGACCACAACTCGACTAGCCTTCAAATGTATTATCTTCACTGCTTATCAGCCGTTGATCGCTGGCCATTGTTGAATTTCTTCTTGTTGAATTTCACATTACTACTCTCCACTATACATACAAGAAATTTAGCCGTTTATTGTGTTTTTTAGGTTTAATTTTTAATAATATTGTATGCCTGTCTACTATATTTTTAAACCAGATTTTCGCAACTCGCTTAAAGTTGATACATGGGTCTGGACTTCTAGCAATTTAGCTATCATCGTGAAAAGGTTTATTGACGCGGTCATTACTTGGCCTGCTCGGGGTAACTCGAGTGATGGAATAAATCATTTTCCCACTCTGTCATATTGATTTCGGTCTCCTCATCGAAGGGTTCGATATCTGCATGATTGGGGCTCGATCACACGACACACCGCACCACATACGCAGACATACACACACTAGGTCTCGAACACAGGTGCCCGGCGACTAGTTGGTCTACTTATCTATATAAGTATTCCACATGCCCGTTGCCTGCCTCGCTGTCCGCCCCGCCCGCCCGGGACCAGAAGTGACAACAGGAAGTAGTCAGCATGACACCCGGACCCAAGAAAATACCCGCCAATTTTTCAAAAATGTGGTCCGCCGTAGGTGCAGTTTTGTGACGCCACGCGTAGGTGCTAGACTCTTCGTATAGTAAAATATGACGTCACTACGAAGGTGCTGCACCTAATTTGAGGTGTAAATTGCGTCCCCCCTACTACTGACGTACTTCAACTTTCCTCTTCCCATGACGAGCCCAAGAATGTTGACTGTCTACTTCTTATGCGAGTGACCAATTACCTTTGTCAATTAACTTCTTTCAAGATATCGTCATTGTTCTTTCTATCTGTTCACGGTGTTCTCATCATCTATATCTATAAAACAGAGTGTATGTGACTTTGTTTGTGGTTTTGTTTGTATTAGATGGGTTCGATAACGGTACATCCGATTGAGATGAAATTTTCTACACGTCTTCCTTTAATTCCTGTGCAACTGACCATAATAGATTCATAGTGTAAAATCTTCTACTTATTTAATAACATTTACTTTTTCATTTTCATTATATAATGTCTATATAGCAGGGGGACTTCACTCTAGAAAAGTTATTTCAAGGGGCATAACTTTTAATAACATTTCTATATACTTTATAGTCATATTGTTGGACTTATTTGCACAATTGTTAAACTCTTTGTCTATAGTTATTTTCAGGCATATGAGTTATAATAAATAATGGTATAATCTTTAAGGCATTTTCAAAGTTTGCATAAAAATAATGCATAATGCATAATATTGTAACCCATCTTTTTCTGCTTACAGAACTTATCAACTGTCATGTCGGTGATTAAAAACAGTTTTCATTAAAAATAATGAATGGTGTGTGGAAGGACATTCTTTTAAGTTACTGTGCGCCAGGAGCTGGGCGAAACCACGCCGGGTCAGATAGATAGACAGACAGACAGATAGTCGGGAACGGAAGCTTATTTGACTACTTATATGAATTAAATGACATGCTCCCCACCAGGGACTGGGTGAAGCCGGGCCGGGTCAGACAGACAGACAGATAGACAGACAGTCGGGAACGGGAGAGTTTATATGACTACGTATACAGGCAGACAGATAGACAGACAGATAGTCGGGAACTGGAGAGCTTATATGACTACTTATATGAATTAAATGAGATGCTCCCCACCAGGGACTGGGTGAAGCCGGGCCGGGTCAGCCAGACAGACAGACAGACAGAAAAACAAGCAGACAGACAGACTGATAGATAGATAGATCCCCTCCAGGGCCTGGGCGAAGCCGGGCCGGGTCAGCTAGTTTCTTCTATAAAATCACAACCCCGCAGCATCCACGTAATTCCTCTCTTGTCTACTAATTGTCAATGACTCGCTTCCGTACATTAGGATTGGCCCAATATAGATAGTACTCAAGAATTCTTTTCCGTACCTATATTGACAAAGATACATTTCAGAGAATATTCTTTTTATGAAATGACACCCTTGTTTGGGTTATTCTGCATTGAGCTTCGTTAATACATCTACCATCTGTTGTTGTTGTTGTTTTTTTTTTGTTGTTTTTTTTTGTTCGTTAATGAAATGCCATCTTTGCTTGGGTTATTCTGCATTGAGATTCGTTAGTACATCTAACATCTGCTGTTCTTAAAGTACCAAAATACTTAAATACACTTAATTGTTTTACGTTGATTGAATTCACTTTGATGTTGCCTTTGGGTTTACACATTATATGTGTAATAACTATTTCTTCTGTTTTTCTGTTATTCAGACAAAGTCCTTTGTTTGGAATTTCTGTTGCAATTATGTGTATCACCTCTTTCATTTTCAGCGACCAAAATCATGTCATCAGTATACCGCAAGTTGTTTATGTTATGCCCGCGAACCGGTATTTCTGGCACATCTTGTATGGATCTTATTATTACATTGGTGTACAAAATGAATAGATCGGGTGATATTACACATTGTTTAATATGTTGAAAAGTTCCCAATCGGTTGTCAATGCTTATACTTATATCTACTCTTTCACTTGTTCAATAAACTAAAGATAGGAGATACCGATGAATGTAATTGTGGAACTGGTAAAACGACAGCTAAACATTTGCTGCAGGAGTGCCCAATATATGCAGAACAGAGAAATATTTTGGCCCACACCTGCTTCATTGAGGACAAGCTCTATGGAGACACCAACAAGCTCAAGTTGACTGCAGCTTACTTTAACTACATTCAGGTTGATATTTAAAGGTGCATGAAGAAGTATTTAGACCGCCGCACTTCATACCACAGGTATGTCGGTTACCAAAGCGCCACAGAGGACTGAAATGGAATATTGCTTGGATAGCAAATCCATTACGTGGAAAGCCCGAATCAAAAGCTCACTGTGTGGACTTCATAAAAGGTGGAAAAAGTGTCCTTGTGGCACGAAATGGAATATTGCTTGGATAGCAAATCCATTACATGGAAAGTCCGAATCGAAAGCTCACTGTGTGGATGTCATCTGCACACTGCATTCTTCTGGTTTCCAGAAGAACAGCCGATGGTGAACGGGAGGCCCAATATACGGAAGTGAGGCTAAGCAGCCATGTGCAGGACGTGATGATTCCTTGGGTGAGCCCAGTACCAGAGCGCTGTGTGTCGGCTCTGCAAGTATGGAAGCCTCCTTGGATGGCGGGGAATGCCCATGGTCTGCCCCTGCCTTCCCTTGAGGGCTGACCAGGATGTCTTTGGCTGTTCTATATGGACCAGCTGGGATGGGGGATAACACAACAACAGTGAGAGTCAAACGTCAACAAATGCCCACAGAAGTCGGATGTGTCGGCCTAACGGCGCAAGAACACAGCTCTGCTCTAAACAGGCACAACGCAGTCACGTCCGAAAAAGAAAAAAGAAACTCCGGATGAACGCAGAAGAAGAAGATATCTACTCTTTGTTGCCAGTACATGTTCTTTATTATTCTCAGATCTTGACCATCGATGTTTAACATTTCCGAAGTTCTAAAAAGTTCTTCGTGTTTCACATTGTCAAATGCCTTGGTATAGTCAATAAAGCATAACTAACAATTTATGTTCATTTAAATAATTCTTTCTGTTAATGTTCTCAAGATGTATATGGCTTTGTTTGTGCTTTTACCTTAAAAAAAAAAAATCCACACCTCTCACCTCCAATTTCTGGTTTTATTTTACTTCTTATTCTTCACATAATAATTCACAGTATTTTTGTCATTGACTCATTAAATTAACTGTGCGATGTTTTTTACAATCCGTTCTGACAGATTTCTTTAGAGCTATGACAAAGATTTCAAGAAATCATCAAGTATATATCCACTGTTATAGATATCATTCAGCAGTTTTGTTATCACTTCTATATCCCGTTCACCAACAACTTTAATTTCTTCGACACTGAGGTCATCTGGCCATGGGGATTTATCTTTATTTTTGTGCATATTTTCTATATCTTTGTTTTTCTTACTTCACAGAGAAATTACAAAATACCAGCCATGGTACACAACCTGTGGTGATATTGACAGATGCAAAATCCGTAATAGAGGCGCTCCTGTCTGGGAAATTGCCAGTTCTGAGGACACTACTTTCTGAACTTAGCAATCAGCGTAAGATCACCATACAGTGGATACCATCTCACTGTGGAGTCCCCGGAAACGACAGAGCTGATTGATTGGCTAAGGAAGGAGCAAAAGAAGAACAACCTGATGTGCCTATTACATACCACCAAAAGAAAAGAATGATCAAATCAGTCAGAAGGCCACCAAACCTTACTCAAGACGACTACCACGTTATGGACAGACCAGAACAGGTCATTCTTCTGCGCCTCAGAACAGGACACAATAGATTACGCAACCACATGTATACAAAATTCAAGATTGGTGACTCAGCCATGTGCACGTGTGGTTTGGCGTCGCAGACAGCAGAGCACATACTCCAGGATTGCCCAAACTACAACATATCCAGGCGAATCTTCTGGCCTAGAGAGACAACAGTGGAGGATAAACTCTATGGACCGCTGAATGAACTAAAAAAGACTGTTGGATTCATACAAGAGACAACATTGCAGTTATAAGCATATTTCAGGCGAACGTAAGAAGAAGAAGAAGACTTCTACTTTCAGTATCGGTGGTCCTTTATATTTATCGTAACTGTCTGCATCATCAACATATACCTTTAAAAAAAATATTCTGTATATCTTTCAATAATAATTTATTTGTCCATTAATATGTTACTTTCTTTTATCTTCAGAGAACTATTTGCAATATGTTTTATAATGTCCAATAATTCTTGTATTTTTTTATAATTAGATCTTGTGTCTTCTCGTTGTTCTTCGGTATCCTTGCACTGACTATTTAGACAAGCTTCTTTCGCTGCCTTACATTTTTATACTTTTTCTGTATATATTCTTTTATATTCATCTGGATTTTGTTCACTTTTTCTTCTAATGTTCGTCAATTGTAGAATTTCCTGTCATCCATTTCTTCTTCGCTAGTCTATTTTATTTCTGGTAATATTTCTTTTGATGTCTGTTGTATTCACCCCTTCACCATTTGCCATTGTTTGTCTTTACTGTCTATTTTTTTTTCTATTGCATTGCATATATTATGTACAGTAATTGCACATTTGTAATTCATTTCTTGATTTGATTTTAGTATTATCAAATCTAGCTTGAAATTTATTGGAGCTCTCTTTAATGTCTTCAATTTTATTCTAATCTTCCAATTAGTGAAGCATGGTTACTTTTGCAATCTGCTCATAGTCTTGTTTTTATTTACAGTAAACTGTTCCAAAATCAATTGTTTATTAGTACGTAATCAGCTTTATTTTTTGTGGATTTTAAAAAGGCTTATGATAGTGTCCATAGGAATAGTCTATGGAATGTTATGCAGGAATTTGGAATACCAAGGAAGTTAATTAACATGACCAAACTATGCATGGAAGATACTTATAATATAGTAACATATAAAGGCAGGAAATCAGACCCCTTCCAAATAACATCTGGCTTGAAACAGGGTGATGCACTATCGCCGCTACTCTTCAATCTGGCTCTAGAGAAAGTTGTAAGGAAGGTAAAGGAGGAATGTGATATTGGAGGAACATCCAAGCTGCTTGGTTATGCAGATGATATAGATATTATAGGGCAAAGTGAACAAAAGACATTAGAAATATTGACTCACTTAAAGGAAAAAGCCCAACAGATGGGGCTGGTTATCAACCAAGATAAGACAGAATATATGGTAATTTCAAGAGACGGAATGGCTAAAAACTCTGGCCACATACAAATAGATAATATGACCATTAAAAGAACGGAAACATACAAATACCTGGGTACAATCTTCAACTGCTCCAACATCATAAGGGAAGAAATACAAACTAGAATCAACTCTGGAAATAAGATATACTATGCACTACAACATCTACTAAAATCAAAGGCGCTATCTCGTAACACCAAAATCACAATATACAAAACACTGATCAGACCAGTGGTGCTGTATGGCTCTGAAACCTGGAGTACAACGAAAGGAGACGAAGCCTTGTTACAAACCTTTGAGAACAAAATTTTAAGACGCATCTTTGGACCCATTAGGGATACACAAAGTGGAGAGTGGAAAAGAAGAAGTAACAAAGACATTTATGATTTGTTTAAGTCCCCGCTAATCACTGGTATCATGAAGGCTAATAGACTACAATGGCTGGGGCATATAGAAAGAATGGAAGATAATAGGGAAACAAAACTCGCTTACACTCAGGAAATAAATGACCGTAGACCCCGAGGTAGACCAAGAAGGCGGTGGAGAGATAATATACATACAGACCTACAAGCACTTGGAATCAACGACTGGCAAGAGAAGGTCCACCAGAGAGACGAATGGAGACAGATTGTATTTGCAGCAAAGAACCTCAATGGCTCGGAATGCTGAAGAAGAAGAGAAGAAGAATCAGCTTTATTATGAACATTGTTTCCTTGACTTTTCCATGTCCAAAGGCTTTTAGGATGTAGCTGAAAGAAGTGTTTTCGATTATCATATTATGTACTCTTGTCTTAAAGTAGTGGTATCCACTACTTTTATAGTTTATTTACTCCTATTCTCACTGGTTGCGAGATCCGCACAGTGGAAGGATGGGAGATTTCCTCGCAACAGACGAGCAATATCTCCGGCGATATCTCCGGCGGGCCTATTCCCGGCGGTTGCGGGATCCGCACAGTCAGGTGGGGAGTAGTACACGCTTTACACAGGTCCGGACACTTGTGATTGACCAGATGTACGCGCCCTAATGTAGGCGCGTACGAGGCCCACACCTGTGGGACTTGGTTGAACGCCTCTGAGCCGGGTCCCTTTGGTTCCAGGGTCTGGCCATCACTCGCCACCTGCTCGTGGAGGCGAGGTCTCGGAGGTTTGACGCTGAACCGCCAGCGTCTGCAGCCTGCCTTGTTCCAGACGTATTGGTTACCCATTCCTCTGGAAAACACAGGACAAGACCGAGAGAGGGAACATGTCGTTTGTGCACCACGTGTTTCTCTGAAGATCTGCACAGACATCGTGATGGAATTTTGGCCACATTCCAACTCACATACTTTGGTCTGTCAAGATTGCAAGGTGCCACTCTTGTCTATTCAACGAGTCTCTCTCATTTCTCTCTCCAAGGCCATATTCATCTGTAGCATCTTAGTATCTTTCTTCTCCAACATTTGCGTTGAAATCCTCCTGGACTTTTGTTTGACTGTTTTTACATTGCAACATAGCCATGTCAAGTTATTCATTTAAAAAAGTTATCACTTTCTTCTTCTATACCATCGGCAATTGATGCATAGACGTGTATGATAATCATCATCTCATCTTATCTCATCAGGTTCCTCTTGTACCATGCGGTGTCGAGGTGAAGCATAAATAGCGGGAGAGTGCCCGTTTATGGGCTTCATATATCAAGATTCCCCTGGACTTTTCCTCTGCTTCAGTCTAGTCTGTAGATCATTGCATGTTGAGGTATACTGTTAGTTGGTAATCTAGTTATATGGCCAAACCATTTAACCTGATGTTTTCTGATGAAATCTAGCTCTGCAGTCCGTTTATGCTTATTGTGTTTTCTTCAAGCGGGAAAAGAATCCCCTGCCGGCTTGCTCAGTTCATCCAGAGCAGCATGGGTCCAGATCTGTGGAGAGACATAAACATCAACGCCAACTGATAAAACACAGGATGATGACGTTTTAAGGGAAATAACCTATACAATTACAAATAATTTGTTCTGTAACAATAGTAAACTTTATTTGCATATTAACTTGTTAGTGAAGAAATACATTTAATTTTTATGGTAAAGTATAAATGATTAATTATAGAATCTTTGAAATTTGAAGCAAAATTACACAAATAATATATATCAAATTGCGATGTATTGTATAGATTATAAGCAGTATTACATCAATAGCTCTGTAAACAAATGATTAAAATGATATATCACACTGATCATACTTTTAGGGATCATTTCTAAAGTAAAAAGTATCACACTGATATGATAGAAAGGAGAAATCCATAACTTTATCTAGGAGGGGAAGTGTTCAGGCTCCAAGCCGACACTCTCCTTAATTTTCTGAATAAATAAACTGAGTGCGGACACAACAACTACGAAATGTCGGTTCCTAAATCAATCAATCAATCAAACAACAACTACGAAAAGATCTGCCTGTTTTTCTGTTGTCCAACTGCTTTTGTAGTGATGTGTCGTAGAGAGGAGGCAGTTGTAGTAGCGTTTGCAAAACAGCTTCCATTTGTCGCTGCAAAAAAATCCCCCCCCCCACCTTTCCCTGACGTGTCTCCACCTCGTCGTGGTAGATGGGCTTGCGTGTTCCAATGACCCCAAGAACTATGCCGACGGTAGTACAGCTACATGTCGGACAGGTCAAGGGATAGGAACCAGACCAAGAGAGATACACACCTGCTGCCCTGCAGGTAGACTGGGGACAGGCAGTCAAAGCCAGTTATCCATAAGTCCGAATGAGGCGCACGATGCCACTGCATTCTTGATCCAGACACATAGTCTGAGGCTCTCAGTTGAGGGATATGACTGAACGCCTCTAAGTCAATATCCCCCGGAAGTGAGGGCCGGGCCGATGCTCACCCACTGCAGAATGGAGGTGAGATGTTGAGCCTGCTACATGCTTGGTCCAGACACTTGTTCTACTGCTCTCAGTCGAGGGATGAGGGATCCCCGTATAAGAGGGCATGGCTGTTACTCGCTCTCCTCTGCATGGAGGTAAGATGCTGAGCCGGCAGCACATGCAGCCTATCTTGTGAGTGTTACTAAAGGTGGAAAAAGCGTCCCAGTTGCACGCAATGGTTATGACGCGAGTCTGTATTTAAACTCATTGAGTGTACGCAGTCAAAGGTGGAAAAAGGTCTCATTAACACGAAGTGGAACGCTTGGCTAGAGAATCCATTACGTGGAAGTTCGAAGTGAAAGCTTGCTGAGTGGGTGTCGTCTGCAAACTAAGGTGGAAAAACGTCTCATTAACACCATATAGAACGCTTGGCTAGCGAATCCATTACGTGGAGGCTCGAAGTGAAAGCTTGCTGAGTGGATGTAGTCTGCAGACTGACCGTTCCTGGTTTTCGTGGGGAGCGGCCAGTGGCGAACGAAATACCCAACACATGAAAGTGAGGAATTAAAGCAGCCATGAGCAGGACGTGGCAATTCCTTGGGTGAGCCCAGTACCATAGCGTAATGGGCCGGCTCTGCAATTATGGAAGCCTCCTTGGATGGCGGGGAATGCCCATTCTCTGCCACTGCATGGCCATGAGGGTTGACCGTGATGTCTTTGGCCGTTCTACTTTGACCAGCTGAGAAGTGGGCGAAACTGCCGGCCTAAAGGTTGCAAATATATTGGCACAACGCAAAAATATCCCTCGTGCCCGGAACAACGCTAACTAATTTGTCTTCAGGGCACAACGTCCACCACACGTCCGAACCGAAAGCTCGCTGAGTGGACGCCGTCTGCAGACCGACCGTTCCTGGTTTGTGCGGGTAGCGGCCTGTATCGAACGAAATGCCCTATACATGGAAGTAAGGAAATAAAACAACCATGTGCAGGTCGTAGCGATTCCTTGGGTGAGCGCTATGTATCGGCTATACAATTATGGAAGACTCCTTGAATTACGGTAAATACCCATGGACTGCCCCTGCCTTCCCTTGAGGCCTGATCGTGAAGTCTTCGACTGTTCTAACCTGACCAACTTAGATGTGGACGGCAATACAACAGTGAGAGTCCCCCAGGACGGCTAACCTGGGTTTAAAAAACGCCCGCTAAAGTCGGATGTGTTGGCCTAAGGGCTTTGACCCAAGGGTGCATAACAAGACACACCGCAATTACGTCTAGAAAAAAAAAACACTCCGGGTGAACGCAGCAGCAGAAGCACAAGAAGAAGACGAAGAAGAAGAAGAAGAAGAAGAAGAAGAAGAAGAAGAAGAAGAAGAAGAAGAAGAAGAAGAAGAAGAAGAAGAAGAAGAAGAAGAAGAAGAAGAAGAAGAAGAAGAAGAAGAAGAAGAAGAAGAAGAAGAAGAAATCCCATCGACTCTTTTACCTCTTTATCTATTCTTCATCTTATAGTCCATGCTATGTGGCGTTGCTGGCCATATCCACAGTCTTCCGCCTTGTGTACTGCCAATAATTTCTGATACCGATGTCAAACTGCCCAGCATCTTCTCTCTCGATCTCCTCCCTGCCTCCCCTCCACTCAAACTTTCCAGCCGTCATGACGTACTTCAACGTTCCTGTTCCCATGACGCGCCCAAGAATGTTGACTGTCTACTTCTTATGCGAGTGACCAACTACCTTTGTAAATTAACTTCTTTCAAGATTTCGTCATTGTTCTCTCTATCTGTTCACGGTGTTCTCATCATTCTTCAATAAAATCACAACCCCGCAGCATCCACGTAATTCCTCACTTGTCTACTAATTGTCAATGACTCGCTTCCGTACATCAGGATTGGCCCAATATAGATAGTACTCAAGAATTCTTTTACGTACCTATATTGACAAAGATACATTTCAGAGAATATTCTTTTTATAAAATGCCACCTTTGTTTGGGTTATTCTGCATTGAGTTTCGTTAATACATCTGCCATCTGTTGTTCTTTTTATGAAATGCCACCTTTGTTTGGGTTATTCTGCATTGAGCTTCGTTAATACATCTACTATCTGCTGTTCTTTTTTTGAAATGCCACCTTTGTTTGTGTTATTCTGCATTGAGCTTCGTTAATACATCTGCAATCTGCTGTTCTTTTTATGAAATGCCACCTTTGTTTGGGTTATTCTGCATTGAGCTTCGTTAATACATCTGCCATCTGCTGTTCTTTTTATGAAATGCCACCTTTGTATGGGTTATTCTGCATTGAGCTTCGTTAATACATCTACCATCTGCTGTTCTATTTTTTTTTTTTGAAATGCCACCTTTGTCTGGGTTATTCTGCATTGAGCTTCGTTAATACATCTGCCATCTGCTGTTCTTTTTATGAAATGCCACCTTTGTTTGGGTTATTCTGCATTGAGCTTCGTTAATACATCTGCCATCTACTGTTCTTTTTATGAAATGCCACCTTTGTTTGGGTTATTCTGCATTGAGCTTTGTTAATAAATCTACCATCTGCCGTTTTTATTTTTTGTTTTTTGTTTTTTTGTTTTTTGTTTTAATGAAATGCCATCTTTCCTGGGTGTCACAGTCTTGTGTTTACTCACAATCAGGCAACGTCATCCGTACTTCAAATAACTTCAGCTCGTACAGATGTTTTTATACGGAGTTTATTTCAGGCAAGCCTGATAATCAAATAAGGCGTTATCTGCCTGACACATCATTATACTAATCGCCACTCGTCACACAATATATATATCTACATCATCAAACAATGATCACTCTCTCGTTAACATCGCATGCATTCACAACAATAGATAATGGCTTCAGAACAACACTACGTCCAGTCGGAAGGCCGTCCTGTCCCTGTCTGAAGCAGCTCAGGTTGTCGCTTGCCTACATGGTCAAAACTCCCTCGTGGGGTTCGCAACTCTGCGTGCCGTTCTCTTTGCACGCAGCACTGTCGTCTTAGCACTCGTTACCCTCTAAAGTTCTATTCTAGTTTACGTTGTCACGGTATTCCCCGTGACCTATTGTAACCCGCCCCTGTTCTCGGGTCGGTCCCTCTGTTGTCCTAACTATAACACATTAGTGTCCCCACCCGAGTCTAGTCTTATTACTGTTCTTATGTCCTAGCTTGGGTGCTGTCTATACCTTTATAGAGGTCCTGTCTCTATGTCCTATTAGCCCTTGCCCATCTTCTGTCACTAGTCGGTCCTGCTATCATCCAACACCTTGACATTCTCTCGTCGTCCCTCGTATTGCGTCACCAGATTAATGTAGTAGGTGTGACGCAATGTCATCGTAGCATATAAAATTAGTCTGGTCTAATTTAGTCAAGGGGTTCACTGCTCTATCATAAGGTACACTTCTGTCCCAAATAAGTCTGGTCACAAGTTAGCTGTATCTACCCACTGGTTTTAGATCAGCTTAACACATCTCCACTCTAAGCAAGAGTCATTACATTACACTCTTGGGAGCTGTGTTGAACCAGGGCGCGTTAACAAACTAAGCCCCTCAAAATAACGATTAACCGATATCCCAAGACAAATTGCTCCTATTATGGATGCAATACATGAATCTAAAATTCATGGCTCCCGTGAAATGTACTTTCACTTCTCTTCTTAGTTGTGTGTATGCTGATATTAGCCTATCTCGCTCCCGCTTGTGGATAAATATTGAACTCGCCCTTCCACTTATTCTAAGTCTGTATACAGTGTTCGTCCCTTTGAAAACAACTGCTGTTTGTATGTTTAACTGTTTGTTTTCCTGTTTGTCTTCGTGTAAATATTTTCTTTATATGTGTTACAATTAAAAACATAACTATATGTCTATAATTGATGTATTTAGGTCTTCGAGTATCACAGGTAGGTTAATGTCCGTCACAAAGTAATGCCTTTGCTTAATTTATGACGTACTTCGCCGATCTGGGATTCTAGAAAACAACCATTCGTGTAATGCAATAGTGGCTATAACACACATAAAAATACACACTTCACATGGTTTACACAGAAGACGCGGACAAGTCATAAAAACACGTGTGTGCGAAAAAAATTGCACCACTGTTCACACTCATAATTTTACTTCTTTCATTCGTCCGTATACTCATCTCGTATTCACTCATTCATACATTGTCAATTTTAAAAATGTTTTGTCATTGACATAAAATTGGGCTCGTGTTTTACAATATTGAGCCGAAATAAAGTAGTTTTATGTATCACTTTGTTATTTACAAGTTTAAATTTATTGCTTACGGCAATTCAACAGAAACTAACTAAATCTACCTATCTCTAACTATACTAATGGGTAATCGGTTTGATCAGTCACTAGACTGATGATTACTAGCATTACTATCATTTAAGGGATGATGTTTAATAATACTAACTAAGGTATATAATCTAAACTAAAGTGAATAACTACTAAAGGGAAATAAGTTAACTAAATTGTTAATTTACGATATTAAGTAAAACAAAAAGATTATTTAATAAATAAAGGATGTTACTAAAGTAAATAATGTTCTTAATCTAATTAACTAAATGATGGGTGTAATAAATAAGGTAATTTAAAATAACTAATCTAAATAATAACTGTCGTTAACTATGGGTATATAATTAACTAACTATCAATTTATGGATGTTTCTAAGGGAAGGTAATTAACTAAACTAAACTATCTGTAAGAGAAATGTGTTAGTTCCCTTAAATGTACTAAAGTTACAAATTGCTAAATTTCTAAATTATTTTAACAATTAATCTATTACATTTCTAATTAAATTTAAGAATATTACCTCGCCGTTTTAATTGGCTTCATCGGTAGTAGTCTCGCTAGAGAACTGTTTACTATATTTTACTAGTCTAGATCTAAATACTATCTACATTTCTAAATCTAAAGGTATTTCTAATCTAATTAAATGATGGTTATTGCTACAACTGTTTCAAATAAACTATCAGTTGGAGTATTAGTGATTCTTCTATTACTAATATTTCTACTATGAGGAACTGCTAGGTTGCTTTCGTGGAGCTTCGTTAAAATATATTATACAACAATAATACATAGATAAATACATACATGTTACATACATAGACATGTTACATAATAATCTAACTATCTAACTAATCGTAGGTCCAGGCGATGGTGATCACGACGTGTCGTTACTCTGGGTTCTTCCTTACGATCGTCTATATAAAATTTCACTGCAATTTATGTGACGATGTAACGTGTCACAGTCTGTTCACAATAGTATCACAGTTTAAAGGCACTAGATGACTCTATCAATGCATTGTTCATGCGTTCACGTACTAATAGAGTTCTTGTTAAGTTCACGTAATGATATCTATGCTTACACAGTGTCTTTTGTCTTACCTTACTAGCACAGTTTTTAAATGCACTAATTGGTCGTAACTGCAGGTAACTGTGGCTGTGTTTCATCTACTTTCTGCATCATTTCAATGCTTGATGGTCTCGTGAGCAGATCTGCAAGGGTGTTGTTACTCCCTTTGATATGTCTCAGGGAGAAAGAGTAATTTTGGAGAATCAAGGCCCAGCGATAGATTCTGTTATTTTGGGTAGGCCTTTCTCCATAACTAACAGCGGAGAGTTGTCGGTCTCGACGACAAAGTGAGTTCCAGCCAAATATCTATCAAGCTTCATAATACAATATACGATAGCGAGAGCTTCCAGTTGAGAAACATCATAATGTGATTCAGCTGTGGTAAGTTTGCGACTGACATACAAGATTGGGTGGAGGATCTTTTCATGCTCTTGAAGCAGTACACCAGAGATTGTAGTTGCACTGGCGTCACATCTAAGGATATATTGTAGCTTAGGGTTAGGTAAGCGTAGGATGGGAACTTTACTGAAAAGGTAACTTTAATTCTGACATAGCATTGACTAAAGTAGCATCTTGCACATTTATCTTTGCAGACGACTTTAACAAATCCGAAAATACACATGTTATTTGTGCCAAATTGGTGATAAATTTGCTATAGTAATTTACTAGCCCCAGCAAGCTTCTTACTTGTTTTGTTGTTGTTGGAATCGTGAGATTTAGGATTTTGGTTATAATTTTGTTGTCAGTTTTTAACTGGCCCTTGGATATCGTATGGCCAAGGAAATCTATCTCCTCCAACGCCAATCTCAACTTTCGTTGGTTTGACTGTTAGTCCAAACAATTTTATTCTCTCGAAGACGAGTCTTAAAGTTTGTAGATGTGTTGTCCAGTCTGTTGTATGGATGCATATATCATCAATGTATGTCTGAACATTGTGACTCCATGGAGAAGTTCCCTAGTAAGGCGGACAAAGGTGGCAGGTGCGTTCCGAAGTCCAAAAGGAAGAAAGCGCCACTCGTAGAGACCTAGGGGTGTTGCAAAGGCAGTAAGATGAACGGAATTTCTCTCCATCGGGATCTGCCAATACCCTTTTGTTAGGTCGAGTTTAGAAAAGATAATAGATGATGACATGTTGAGGATGAGGTCGTCACATGACGGAATAGGCTCTGCATCAATTTTTGTGATAGTGTTTAATTTCCTGTAATCTATGCAGAGTCTCAAGGTGGGATCCTTCTTTTTGACTAAAACTATTGGAAATGAGTATTCAGACTGGGATTTCTGGTTTATCCCAGACGCTTCTAGACTAAGAATTTCCTTGTCTAAATTTTCCCTATAGTTTAAAGGGATAGAATAAGGTCGACATTTGATTGGAGTATCATCTAAGAGAACAATGGAGTGTTATATCCTATCTGTTCTACCTGGTGTGTCTGAAAAAATGTGCTTGTACTCAGTTAATAATGCTATTGTCTGCTGTTTCTGTTCGTCGTGTCATGTCTTGGTCATAGGTGTATGCTTGCTGATTGTTGTGGTGCTTTCTACAGTCGGTACTGGCAATTCAAAGTCATCTTCTTCTGTACTGGTTGATAACTGTTGCTGTAATATGTTCGTCTTCTAAATAGTTCACTAGTGTGTTTGTCATCTGTTTGTCTGGTGTTTGGTTGACTGGTGTCGTTGCGTTGTGTTGGTCTTCCGTCTCCTGTTCTTGTCTTCTGAAATATAGTTTTAAGATGTTGGAATCGATTATCTTGAGTTTGCTGTTGTCCACTGTACCACTGGGTGAAAGTTAGATGTAACCTTTATGTTTGTAGGTCGTCTTGTTCTTTACTAGTTTTCGACCTAGTAATTGCATTCAGCCTGATTTAAAAAGGTTTCTCTCCAGGCTGCTATCTCATCAGTGGTACATTTCCTCACCTGTGGTAAACAGCCAATTATCAATGTCGCACACGGGTTCTTTAAGACTGCGCAAGTAAATGTGCCAGACAAGAAAGGGGTGTTTATGTTAAGCTCTGGCCACCGGGTATCGTTTCTATGCTGCCTGAAAAGTGCGGCAGTTAACGATTTCTCCCGTGTAATCTTCTGGCTTGGCCATTTCCCTTCTCACACCGATTAACGTACTGCCACTATCAAGAAGGAGTTTACATGGCATGTCATTAACTATTCCGTGGTGGAACTTTAAACTGCCTCTGGAGGCTACTGCTGCATTAGCGTTTTCAAGCGAAAACGGCACTGTGTGCCCACACTTCAGTATTCCGTTATTATGGAACTGATGGCATGTTGTAGCAATTACTGAAATTCAAAACATCAATCGCTGCCACTACATTTTCATCTATTTTCACACATCTCTTCCATATCACTCTCACTCTCAGATGATGACTCAACTAGCACTGCATTCGCTGCTTTCAATCCTCTTTCTTCCAGTACAGCAGAGGAATAATGCCCAAAACAATGGCCAAAAAAAAACATTTTACAGCACGTCTAAAGGTTTCTCTCTTAGTTTGCTGTTTCTTTATGATCATCTCTAAGTGTTCTGGATATTTCGGATTTTTATCGCACATCGCATATTCTGGGTGCTGAAGTCTGCAGTATGGACATTGTGGTAGGCTGCCCCTTTGCTTTTCCCTAAATTTATAAGGTTTTTGTGGTTTGTCCATAGTAGCTGCTACAATTTCACTTTCTTCGATCACAGATTTGAAAACATCCCTATTCGATGAGAAATATGCCGACCCCCGTTTTTCTAGTTATTCGATAGAGTCTATGTCTGACTGTTGCAAAAACTTAGCGAATGGACTGGGGATGGTTGAAATAACTTTGCCCATAACCATGAGATTTCTAAGTTTCTCGTACTTACTGTTAATCTTAGCCGCCTTAAGCCATTTGTTATAGACGTCTTGTACTGTCGAGACGTAGTCAATGAATGTTTGATTGCTCTTAGGCTTTAGCTTGGAGAATTGACTTTGGTACCCTGGGGCTTCTAACAGGAAATGCTGCATTACTCTTTGGTGAATATATTCATAATTATTCCTAAGGTCTTGGGGAATGGACTCTATTACCTTTAAAGGCTCCCCGGAGAGATTCTTCATGTAGATCATCGCCCAGTGCTTTTTTTGGTATTTCCTGGACTTTTAGCTGGTATTCTACATTCTCTGACCAGGCTGAGATGGAATCGCCTTGGCAAAATGGCTTCACAATCCCTTTATATCTGGCAAACTTGTTCTCTTCCTCTTTACTTTTAAGTTTAGTTGTAACGATATGAACATGAGACTCAATTTCGAGCTCTTTCATCTTTATTTGTGTTTGGGATTCAATTTCTGCTTGCTTTAATTTATTAGTCTCAGTTACCTCCTGCTGTTTGAGAGCTAATTCTTGCTGTTTCAATTTTGTACTTTTAGCTATCTCTGCAAGATCCTTTTGGTGCAACCGTTCTTTTGCCCTTTCATCTCTCTCTTTGTCTTTTTCCTCTTTATCTATGGCAGCATTTCTGTCTCTTTCCTCTTTATCTGCTGCCGCTTTTCTGTCTCTTTCCTCTTTATCCTCTGCAGCTTGTCTATCAGTGTACTCTTTAAATTCAGCTTTTGCCCATTTTTCCAGTTTATCTCCACTATAACCTAGTGCTATCCCTGCTTCTATACATTCTTTAAGTGTAGACATGGTTATTATCTATCTTTCTCACACTTTATAAATACAATGATGATCACCTGTATAATAATCAATTTACAGTGGACAAAATGAAAAATAAAGATGCCACTTTAGCATGCAAGTCAAAATTATATGTACTTATCTGATCGTTGACGATGATCAGAATCTTTTCTTCGGTTGGAGAAACGTCTTCTCTGCTTCAAAAGCTACTTTCGGCTGGATGGTACAAACAATTTCATGAACATCCTGGTGTATAGAGCGCAAACAATATATATTTGATATAAATAACTTATACAGAAATGCACAAAATGTATTATCAGTTGACTGGACACATTGCCTGTACAGAAAAACTGAAATGTGGTTTATTAATTTTAAATTTGCTTAATTGTAAATGTCGTAATGTCTCTGTCTGTCGTATGTCTTCAGGCTTGACCTTCAGCTTGAAACGTCTTAACAACTACATGGTAGAATCACAACAATACAATTCATTTCACCTTAGCTTCTAAATTACTTCAATCAATGAACTACACGTTAACACACTTGCGACGGTAACCAGTTCATTCAAAGGTCATTCCGCGCACTTCACAATCTTTCGTTCTCGCTACTGCGTTTCATTCCGGCCACAATCTTCAATTTAATCATTTAGCCTGTACTTTGCTAATATCTTCAGGCGTGCGTTTGGGTACGCATTCAATCTGTGGCTCTCACACAAATTCTGTCAAACTACTTTTCTATACACTAATTCAATTCAGGCGTGCATTCGGGCACTTCTGACACCATTAGAATGGTGTCAGATATTTTACATTCGACTGCGCACAAAGTCCTGTTATCCTCTTTTTACTGAATGTTTTTAGATGCAGCCGTGCGTTTGGGTATGCGTTTAATCCGTGCCTTCTGACACCATTACATCGTTGCCTGTCACAGTCTTGTGTTTACTCATAATCAGGCAACGTCATCCGTACTTCAAATAACTTCAGCTCGTACAAATGTTTTTATACGGAGTTTATTTCAGGCAAGCCTGATAATCAAACAAGGCGTTATCTGCCTGACACATCAATATAATAATCGCCACTCGTCACACAATATATAGATACACATCATCAAACATGATCACTCTCTCGTTAACATCGCATGCATTCACAACAATAGATAATGGCTTCAGAACAACACTACGTCCAGTCGGAAGGCCGTCCTGTCCCTGTCTGAAGCAGCTCAGGTTGTCGTTTGCCTACATGGTCAAAACTCCCTCGTGGGGTTCGCAACTCTGCGTGCCGTTCTCTTTGCACGCAGCACTGTCGTCTTAGCACTCGTTACCCTCTAAAGTTCTATTCTAGTTTACGTCGTCACGGTATTCCCCGCGACCTATTGTACCCGCCCCTGTTCTCGGGTCGGTCCCTCTGTTGTCTTAACTATAACACATTAGTGTCCCCACCCGAGTCTAGTCTTATTACTGCTCTTATGTCCTAGCTTGGGTGCTGTCTATACCTTTATAGAGGTCCTGTCTCTATGTCCTATTAGTCCTTGCCCCTCTTCTGTCACTAGTCGGTCCTGCTATCATCCAACACCTTGACACTGGGGTTATTCTGCATTGAGCTTAGTTAATACATCTACCATCTGCTGTTCTTCTCATCTCACCTCATCATGTTCTTCTTGTACCTTGCGGTGTCGAGGTGAAATATAAACAGCGGGAGAGTGTCCGCTTATGGGCTTCATGTATCGATATTCCCATGGACTCTATTATTCCCTGCGTCCATCGTTTACATGGTCGGCCTCTTCCCCTGCTTCCCTCTGGTCTGTACATCATTGCTTGTTGTGGTATACTGTTAGTTGGTGATCTACTTGCATGGGCAAACCATTTAACTTGCTGCCTTCTAATAAAATCTAGTGCAGCTATAACCCCAACTTTAGTCTTGATTTCTTCATTTCTGATATTAACTCTTCTTGACGCATTGAGTATTCTTCTCAGGAATCTCATTTCTGTTGTTGTGATTTTTCTTTTCTCTTTTTCTGTCATTGTCTAGGTTTGGCATTGGTAACATAGAGTTAGTAAGAAAATTGTGTTGTAAAGTGCTTTCTTAGTAGTTATTGATACATGTTTGTTCTTTAGTATTGGTGCCATTTGTCCAATGAGTTAGTTTGCATCTATTTTCTATCTCGTCTTCTGATTTGCCATTTGATGATATTATACTTCCCAGGTATTTGAAACTCTTTACTTGTTTCAAGGGATGTTCGTTTAGGTGAATCGTTGTTGCTTTTTCTTCTTTAGTTATAGTCAATACCTCTGTTTTACTTGTGCTAATTTTCATGTTATGTTCCCTACACATTTCGTTTAGACCAGGGGTGGGCAAACTACGGCCCGCCAAGTGATTTTATGCGGCACGCGAGGGCATTTAGAAATAAAAATTTTTAATTCGTCTTTAAGTTATTTTGTTGAATTTTACAGAATTTCATGTACCGTTATGATGAGTGTCAATAACAAACGTAAGATTGAAGATGAATGCCGTGTTTTTAATGATGAATGGACAACTAAGTACTGTTTTATAAAAGTTGGTAGCAAATCAGTTTGCTTGTTGTGTCGTGAGTCAGTGGCTGTCTTCAAGGAGTACAATTTAAAAAGACATTATCAAACAAAACATTCCGATTTCGGATACAATTTAACGACCGAAGAGAAGGAACGGAAATGCCTTGAGTTGGTGAAAAATTTGGAGAAACAGCAAACTGTTTTCACTAAACAGTCTTCAATTCAAGATGCTGCAACTGAAGCTAGTCTTGTGCTGTCACACAGAATTGTAAAACAGAACAAGCCATATTCTGAAGGCGAGTTCATCAAGGAATGTTTGCTAGATGCAGCAAACATTATGTGTCCAGAACAAACATAAAACAAAAAACAGATTTGACAACATTACTTTATCAAGGAGAACTGTGGTCAGACGTGTTGACAAGATCAGTGACAATTTGATGCATAAACTTCAAGATACAAGTAAACAATTTTTGTGGTTCTCTCTTGCATTGGATTAGAGTACCGATGTACATGGTACTGTCCAATTATTTATATGTATACGAAGAATAAACACTTCTTTCAAACTCACTGAAGAGTTACTGAGTAGGCATACTGAGTATATATATATATATATATATATATATATATATATATATATATATATATATATATATATATATATATATATATATATATATATATATATATATATATATATATATATATACGGCCCGCAAATAGCTATACATTTGTCAAAGCGGCCCTCCGCACGAAAAGTTTGCCCACCCCTGGTTTAGACTATTCATGTGGTCTTGTAATTCAGCTTCTGATTTAGCTATTAGTGCCTGGTCGTCCGCAAACAGGAGTTCTCTGCTGTTCTTAAAGTACCAAAATACTTAAATACACTTATTTGTTTCACGTTGATTGAATTCACTTTGATGTTGCCTTTGGGTATACACATTTTAGGCACTCTTCCGAATTCCGGTCCCAAATAGTTCTCTTCTTCTTCTTCTTCAGCGTTCCGAGCCCATTGAGGTTCTTTGCTGCAAATACAATCCGTCTCCATTCGTCTCTCTGGTGGACCTTCTCTTGCCAGTCGTTGATTCCAAGTGCTTGTAGGTCTGTACATGTATTATCTCTCCACCGCCTTCTTGGTCTACCTCGGGGTCTACGGTTATTTTATATAACTAACCCTAACCCTAATCACTTATTCACTGCAGAACTATTTGGGACGGGAATTAGGAAGAGTGCCCACATTTTATATGTAATAACTATTTCTTCTGTTGTTCTGTTATTCAGACAAAGTCCTTTGTTTGGAATTTCTGTTGTAATTATGTGTATCACTTCTTTCATTTTCAGCGACCAAAATCATGTCATCAGCATACCGCAAGTTGTTTATGTTATGTCCGCGAACCGGTATTTCTGGCACATCTTGTATGGATCTTATTATTACATTGCTGTACAAAATGAATAGATCAGGTGATAGTACACATTTTTTAATATGTTGAAAAGTTCCCAATCGGTTGTCAATGCTTATACTTATATCTAATCTTTGTTGCCAGTACATGTTCTTTATTATTCTCAGATCTTGACCATCGATGTTTAACATTTCAGAAGTTCTAAAAAGTTCTTCGCGTTTCACATTGTCAAATGCCTTGGTATAGTCATTAAAGCATAACTAACGATTTATGTTCATTTAAATAATTCTTTCTGTTAATGTTCTCAAGATGTATGTGGCTTTGTTTGTGCTTTTACCTTCAACAAATCCACACTTCTCATCTACAATTCCTGGTTTTATTTACTTCTTATTCTTCACATAATAATTCACAGCAGTTTTGTCATTGACTCATTAAATTAATTGAGCGATGTTTTTTCAAATCCGTTCTGACAGATTTCTTTAGAGCTATGACAAAGATTTCAAGAAATCATCAAGTATATATCCACTGTTATAGATATCATTCAGCAGTTTTGTTATCACTTCTATATCCCGTTCACCAACAACTTTAATTTATTCGACACTGATGTCATCTGGCCCTGGGGATTTATCTTTTTTGCATATTTTCTATATCTTTTTTTTTTTTTACTTCAACTTTCAGTATCGGTGTTCTATATCGGACTATAGAGTTGTGCCGCTTGGGAGGTGCCTGGCAGCACCGCTGGTGACTGTATAGTCCAATTCGAGAATGACAATCTCTGTCACAGTTTCCGCATCTGTGAGACGAGGCAAGTCCCGCAGTAAGTGACTGCTCTTTGAGCCTGTGCCGTCTCTCCTCAGTTTTTTGGATCTGATTGCGCTCAAAGAGCACCAGTCCGTTTCGTACATCTCTTCTCCAGGAGCATCTGTCTGTTGCAACTCTCTCCCACGTGTCTGGATCTATTCCAATGGTTTTCATATCTTGTTTACACACATCCCTATATCGCATTTGGGGTCTTCCGGTTGGCCTCTTTCCTGTGGCTAGTTCTCCGTAAAGGAGATCTTTGGGAATACGTTCGTCCTCCATTCGAGATACGTGGCCCAACCACCGGAGGCGTCTCTGCTTGAGGAGGGTGTGCACTGTGGTAATATCTGCTCTTTCAAGCACCTGTTTGTTTGTTATGTGGTCTTTCCATGTTATGCCCAGGATACGTCTCAGACATCTTATGTGGAAGGAATTCAACTTCCTTTCCTGTCTTGAGTACAGGGTCCAGGATTCAGACCCGTAGAGTAGTGTGCTAACAACACAAGCTTTATATACTTGAGCTTTTGTACGCTCTGTTAGTCTATTATTCTCCCAAACTCTTTTAGCTAGCCTGGAAAATGTTGTGGCTGCCTTTCCAATGCGTCTGTCGATTTCTGTCTCTAATGAAAGATTATCTGATATTGTCGATCCCAGATACACAAAATCGTGGACGACTTTCAATTCATAATTAGAGATTTTGATTGACGGAGGCGCATCAGCATCTTGTTCCATCACCTGTGTTTTATTTAGGCTAATGGTGAGCCCAAAGTCTTTGCAAGCAGCTGCAAAACGATCTATGAGCCTTTGGAGATCTTCTGCTGTATGAGTAGTCAGTGCTGCATCATCTGCAAAAAGTAGTTCTCTTACGCATCTTGGTCTTATTTTGGTCTTTGCCTTGAGTCTTGATGGGTTAAAAAGTTTGCCATCAGATCTTGTGTGGAGGTATATGCCTTCAGTGGCAGTCCCAAATGCTTGCCTTAAGAGAACAGCAAAGAAGATACCAAAGAGTGTAGGAGCAAGCACGCATCCCTGCTTTACTCCGCTGCTGATGCTGAATGACTGGGATGTTGAGCCGTCAAATAAAATGGTCCCCTGCATGTTTTCGTGGAATGATTTCACGAGACTAAGAAGGGTGGGTGGACATCCAACCTTTTCAAGGACCTTAAAAAGGCCGCTTCTACTCACGAGGTCAAATGCCTTTGTGAGGTCGATGAAGGCTATATATAATGGCTTCCTCTGTTCTCTGCACTTCTCTTGGAGCTGCCGGAGTGAGAAAATCATACCGATGGTGGACCTGTTGGGTCTAAATCCGCACTGCGATTCGGGGTAGATTCTTTCAGCAAGAATGTGTAATCTTTTAAGGATTACTCTGGCAAAAATCTTGCCTGTAATGCTGAGAAGGGAAATGCCGCGATAGTTGTTGCAGTCGCTTCTGTCGCCTTTGTTTTTATAAAGGGTAACGATGTTTGCGTCTTTCATATCTTGTGGTATTGATTTTTCTCTCCAGCAGAGCTGTAATATTGCATACAGTTCTGGGATGATTGTTTCTTTGCTACATTTTAAAATTTCAGGTGGAATACTATCTTTTCCAGGTGCCTTGCCGGATTTGAGAGAGTCCAGTGCTTCGCTGATTTCTGTGAGGCAAGGTTCGTTATCCAAGGCATGCATGGCGGACTGTTGATCGATGGCTTCCAGAGCTTCTTCGCTGACAGTGTTATCCACTGAGTATAGCTCTGAGTAGTGTTCTACCCAGCGATCCATTTGTTTCGCTCGATCTTTTATGATTACCCCCTCAGTTGATCGTAAAGGGGCCATCTTATTTTTTGATGGACCGACAGCTTGCTTGATGCCCTCATACATTCCTCTTATATTTCCAGTGTCTGCACAAGTTTGAATTTGAGCAGAGAGCTGTAGTCAGTACCTGTTCGCACATCTTCTTGCCATCTGTTGTACTCTATTTCTGGCCGTTCGCAATGCCTGCAGTGTTTTCTCTGAAGGTGATGTTTTATACATCGAGAATGCATGTCTCTTTATCTCCAGGACTGGGAGCATCTCTTCAGAGTGTGCTTCAAACCAGTCGGTTGACTTAGTTTGCTTCTTGCCAAATGTTGATAGTGCTGTATTGTAGATGGTGTCGCGAAAATGACTCCATCTCTCGGTGGAATCTCCGTCTGTGGGGCCGGGCAGAGTATCCGCTAGAGCCTGCATGAATTTGTTGACCTTCTCTTTATTTTGGGTGCCACTGGTGTCAATGCGTGGTCTTCCTTCTGTTCGGCTTCTGTAGATTCTCTTGGGCTTTATCTTCACCTTGCTGGAGACGAGTGAATGGTCGGTGTCGCAGTCAGCACCATGATAGCTGCGAGTCATCCGTACATTGCGGAGGTTGCTGCGTTTAGTGAGCACCAGGTCGAGTTGGTGCCAGTTCTTTGATCTGGGGTGCCTCCATGACACCTTGTGTTGAGGTTTCGTGTCAAAGAAGGTGTTGGTCACGCACAGATTATGGTGGCTGCAGAATTCCAAGAGACGTTGTCCATTGTCATTGATCTTCCCAACGCCAAACTGTCCTAGACATGAAGGCCAAGATTCGTGGTCGGAGCCAACCCTGGCATTGAAATCCCCCAGGATAAAAAGATGTTGTTTCTCTGGTGTTTCACTGACTTCTTTGCTAAGGTCGTCATAGAACTTGTCTTTAGATTCTGATGCTGCAGTTAGTGTTGGGGCGTAAACGCTTATAATACTAACTGGGCCTGCCTCTGTCTGGAGTTGGAGCTTCAATATTCTTTCAGTGCCATCACTTGGTGGTATGATGGAATTGAGCAGCTTGTTTCTGATAGCGAAGCCAACTCCATGCTCCCTGGTCTCTCCGCACGGCTTGCCATGCCAGTAGAAAGTGAAGTCCCTCTCCTTGATGCTTCCAGATTCTTGGAGTCTGGTCTCTTGCAGGGCGACAATGTCTATCCCCAGTCTTAGCAGTTCGTTGTTTATCACTGCAGTTTTGCGGGCATCCACAATCTCATTTAGATCGTCTGAGATGCCAGGGGTCATGGTTCTTACGTTCCATGTTCCCAGCCTTAGGGCCGGTTGTTTTGTTTTTTTCTTGCTGTTAGGTGTATAGATTGCGGTCCATGTGTCAGGATTTCCCCCTAAGCTCCACACACCCTCAGGAGCAGATGAACCGTGGCGAGACAACACCTTATTGACTGGGGGCTGCCCAGCTTAGGCGGGCGGTAGCTGTCTAGTGAGATACGATGATCTCTCCCACCGTCGGAAGTAGCCCCTGGCGCCTTGCTCTACGCCAATCGAGCATTAAGACTTATAACCGGCAAATGCTACTTCCCGTGTTGTGTCACCGCTTTACGCGGTGCTGAAGTGACCTCTTCAGGGCACAAGCCTGGGCAATGGAAATCGGAGAACCAGCTGTTGCCCAGTAGCAGGTTCCCCCTCTCCACGTCGCCGATGTTGACCAAGGGAAAGGCAGTAGCCAATGCAACTTGGCATCGGTGCCGTCGCAGGAGTTGCCAGAACTATGTTGTTTACAACATGGAACTGCCTTAGGGACTCCATCTCCAGATTTGTCCTCAGGGTTTACTCCCGAAGCCTTTCCCATATGGGTATACCCGCAAGGCAGCGGAGGTTTGAGATTTAGAGTTCCCTCTCTTAGAAGAGATACCAACCAAGGCTGACGAGCCTCCTCTGCCCGGGTATCAATAAGGAGGGAAGTCTACCATTCTTCCTTCCTGGCAGTGACCATACTGATCGGATGACCGTAGCCATTGTCTCTACTGAGAGATCCTCTGCCCACCGTCACTGACTTGAAACCATAACCAACAACTATCTGTCGGCTGCTCCCAAGTCCAATCCACCACCTGCTCCCATGGCTTCACGTTACCCTGTTGGGGGGGGGGCTAAACGGGTACTCCACCTTGCCCAAGGGTGTCCCGTAGGCTAGCGGAGGGAAGGAGGCACCTTACTTCTCCTTTGATAGGGTATACCCCTACCCCGCTACCCGGATCATCAACATATAACTTAAAAAAAACATATTCTGTATATCTTTCAATAATAATTTATTTGTCCAATGATATTTTACTTTCTTTTGTCTTCAGAGAACTATTTGCAATATGCTTTATAATGTCCAATAATTCCTGTATTTTTCTGTATATAGATTGTGTGTCTTCTCATTGTTCTTCATTATCCTTGCACTGACTATTTAGACAAGTTTCTTTCGCTGCCTTACATTTTTATACTTTTTTCTGTATATATTCTTTTATATTCATCTGGATTTTGTTCACTTTTTCTTCTAATGTTCGTCAATTGTAGAATTTCCTCAGTCATCCATTTCTTCTTCGCTAATCTATTTTATTTCTGGTAATATTTCTTTTGATGTCTGTTGTATTCACCCCTTCACCACTTGCCATTGTTTGTCTTTACTGTCTATTTCTTTTTCTATTGCATTTGCATATATTATGTACAGTAATTGCACATTTATAATTCATTTCTTGATTTGATTTTAGTATTGTCAAAACTAGCTTGAAATTCATTGGAGCTCTCTTTAATGTCTTCAGTTTTATTCTAATATTCCAATTACTGAAGCAAGGTTACTTTTGCAGTCTGCTCGTGGTCTTGGTTTTATTTACAGTAAACTGTTTCAAAATCGATTGTTTATTAGCACATAATCAGCTTTATTATGAACATTGTTTCCTTGACTTTTCAATGTCCAAAGGCTTTTAGGATGTAGCTGAAAGAAGTGTTTTCGATTTTCATATTATGTACTCTGGTCTATTCAACCAATTTTCCCCCTCTCTCGTTTCTCTCTCCAAGGCCATATTCATCTGTAGCATCGTAACTTAGTATCGTTCTTCTCCAACATTTGCGTTGAAAACTTCCTGGACTGTTGTTTGACTGTTTTTACATTGTAATATAGCCATGTTAAGTTATTCATAAAAAAGTTATCACTTTCTTCTTCTATGCCATCGGCAAATGATGTATAGACTTTTATGATAATCATCATCTCATCTCATCTCATCAGGTTCCTCTTGTACCATGTGGTGTCGAGGTGAAGCATAAATAGCGTTTATGGGCTTCATATATCAAGATTCCCATGGGCTCTTCCTCTGCTTCAGTCTAGTCTGTAGATCATTGCTTGTTGCGGTATACTGTTAGTTGGTAATCTAGTTATATGGCCAAACCATTTAACATGATGTTTTCTGATGAAATCTAGCTCTGCAGTCCGTTTATGCTTATTGTGTTTTCTTCAAGCGGGAAAAGAATTCCCTGCCGGCTTGCTCAGTTCATCCAGAGCAGCATGGGTCCAGACCTGTGGAGAGGCATAAACATCAACGCCAACTGATAAAACACAGGATGATGACGTTTTAAGGGAAATAACCTATACAATTACAAATAATTTGTTCTGTAACAATAGTAAACTTTATTTGCATATTAACTTGTTAGTGAAGAAATACATTTAATTTTTATGGTAAAGTATAAATGATTAATTATAGAATCTTTGAAATTTGAAGCAAAATTACACAAATAATATATATCAAATTGCGATGTATTGTATAGATTATAAGCAGTATTACATCAATAGCTCTGTAAACAAATGATTAAAATGATATATCACACTGATCATACTTTTAGGGATCATTTCTAAAGTAAAAAGTATCACACTGATATGATAGAAAGGAGAAATCCATAACTTTATCTAGGAGGGGAAGTGTTCAGGCTCCAAGCCGACACTCTCCTTAATTTTCTGAATAAATAAACTGAGTGCGGACACAACAACTACGAAATGTCGGTTCCTAAATCAATCAATCAATCAACAACAACTACGAAAATATCTGCCTGTTTTTCTGTTGTCCAACTGCTTTTGTAGTGATGTGTCGTAGAGAGGAGGCAGTTGTAGTAGCGTTTGCAAAACAGCTTCCATTTGTCGCTGCAATAAAATGCCCCCCCCCCCTTTTGCTGACGTGTCTCCACCTCTCGTGGTAGATGGGCTTGCGTGTACCAATGACCCCAAGAACTATGCCGACGGTACTACAGCTACATGTCGGACAGGTCAAAGGATAGGAACCAGACCAAGGGAGATAAATCAAATCAAATCAAATTTATTTTAAAAGATCATACTTTTAGGGATCATTTCTTCCATACATTTCAACAGTCCTGACCACCATGGCGTAGCCGACATACAGGTCACGGCCATCAAATCATGCGCATCCCACGAACGAGATCGGAAGACATTGGAACACCGTCTCATCTTCCACTTGGGCACACTCTCCCCTCACGGCCTCAATGTCCAACACAGCTTCATTTAACTTCCCACCCCACCCCACCCACCCCTAGCTTACAGTCCACCATCTGGGTACGTGCAGATCCTTTGTATGACATCACAGTCAACTCTCTTGGCGGATTTACGTTCGGTGTTTTGCCATCATTTTCTGAACGACCGCCACTCATGCCTCTCTGTGTGTACTAACACTATATAGGTTTCCGCAGCTGTGTTTCGAGCGCTTAACGATAATTGCTAATTGTTATCCGCGTCCGTAACATCTTTGCCGGTCTCTAATTTCACTTTTCCGCACACACGGGCGCGTCTCCACCCCACTCCCTTCCCGCTTGACCTTTGACCCGTGTACCATACATCCGGTCTATTGATCCACTGGCGCCCTACGTGTGTCAGACCTTCCAAGCTAGGACACAGTATTCAGATGAGTACATTTTATTTTAATTAGTTTAATAGTTTAATATTGTCATAGTGTGTTTCATGTAGTTTTGTGTTGGTTTGTATTTGTTTGTCCTGTGCTGACGAAGGCTTTGGCCGCAACGTCCAATTTGTCTCTTGTAGTCGTGTTTTAGTAAAGCTCACAATCTACTTCTCGTTTATTTGGGTGATTCATTCATTTTCTTGAGTGTGGCCTTGCGGAGTAAATCGTGTGTTCGTTTGCATTCACTGTGTTTATTCCGGACTTCATCAGTACTTTTCAAGAATGGCACCAGTCGACAAAATGGATTCTATCGACATTGATCATTTCCTGGAGGGAAGACCACTGCACAACAAAGGTACGTTGACAATTACATTTACCGGCCCTGGCGCTGCGGCCAAGGCCACGCCTTCGTTAATCTACAGCACGCTGCTGGGCCCATGTGGAGTTCCATATGGCGGTATTACTGACGTATACCGGTACGAAGTACCTACTCGGTGGTACGTTAACCTTACACAGGCGGCCCATGTGGCAGTGTACAAAGGCCTTCGTGGCAAAATAGTTAAGCTGCCGGCGGAGGGACTGGAGCTATCAATAGAGCACCTGGAACGAGAAAGGGAACGAGTTACGATTCACTGGCTTCCCAACACTATTTCTCCACAGGGAGTTAAGTTCATAGTTGAAAAGACAATTGGAGACGAAAACGCGGAAGTCTTCAGAATCCAGTACGGTGGCGGCAAGTGGGGCGTGCTGTGCACCCCCACAAAACCGGTGCCGCACTACGCAAAGATCACGGCGCCAGGGAAAATAACAGGCGACCACCGCATAATGTTCTCTATGCCTGGTCGCCGGACTCAGTGTCCATATTGCAGCCTAGACGATCACTGGTCTAACAAATGCCCGACAAGGCGGCAGAAGAAAGACTAGAAAACCTCTGAACTAGCACAAGAGGAATTCCCGGCAATCATGAGGAAGGCCCACACACAGCAAAACAACGCTTTCCAAGATGACGTCGAGGTAGCTAGCAGACCGGTGACCACGGAGACAGCCGTAGAAACTGCTCAAACAAAAACAGCTCCACAAGAAGCCAACGACGACGGCTTCCAAACCGTCACCTACGGCAGAAAAAGGCAGTGGGCAGAGAGAAGAAATTCCTCAAACAACAAAGACACAAGAGAAGAGGAGGGAAGATCTTCCCCTTCCCCTTCCAAACCATGCAAGAAAGCTGCTACGAAACAGCATGAAAACAGCGACAATGAAGGACCACTTGTTATCAACACCGACGAAGACACCGAGGAGAACGAAGACCACAAAAATATCACCACAACCGAAGACACAGCCCAGATTTGAAGTAATTTGTACAAAGGTAATCACGTAAATTCAACCACCATGTTGTTTATTTTTATTTTAAAAATGGCTGACAATCTATGTATAATTAGCTTAAATATTCGTGGCATGAAAACGAAATTACAATACATAATCACACTCATACACAAACACAAACCAGATTTCATCTTATTACAAGAAACTAACATCAAAACAGACTTTGAAGCAGCAGAAATAGTAACACGGTTAGGATTAAAGAATTCATCTTTCAGTTTAGCGAAACAAAACAATGGGTCAGGGACAGCCATACTGCAAACATCCGACACGTGGGACATTGTTAGAACGCACAGAGACGAACACGGTAGAGTTAGCACGGTTCAACTAAAGAACGACACACACGCCTACACAATAGTTAACATACATGCACCACCTAATTACCAATACCAACCCTTATTTTATGAACAGTTAGACGATTTATTAACACAGACATACAGGGGACAAAATATCGTTCTTGCCGGCGATTACAACTGCGTGCTTGAAGAAATAGACGTGTTAGGGGGAGAAGTAAGAACACAGCTGAGAAGGGCCGGCGGGGACGGCATACATCAACTAGATACACTACGGAACATCATCGATACTCACAACCTCACAGACGCATTCAGGCATACACACCCCGACAGTAGAGAAATGACATACACAAGCAAAACACACAACAGATCATCTAGATTAGATAGGATTTATACACCCGCTACACACCACATCATACAAACCAAACATCTACGGGAAACATTAGATTACACAGACCACAAAGGCGTACTAGTACACATCAGCACAAACAGCACAGACACGCAGACATACAAACGGTCACCTCACTGGAAATACAATAATTCATTATTGAAACACACAGAATATGTTAAATATATGACACAGCTCATACACACGTACACAGACAATATACCGACTGAGAACATCACACAATACTGGGACTTGCTAAAAAGCACCATACGAAGCAGAACACAACACTTAGCAACCATGATTCACAAAGACAGACTAAGACAAGAACGTATCATACAGACAGCCATACGGCTAACAAAACAGACAGACAGAAATGCATCACACTTACACATACTAGAAACACAACTAGAAGAACACCAACAACACAGATATCTGGGTGCTCTTCTCAGAACAAAGTTCGACACAATCACACAAGAGACACCTTCGAGACAATATTTAGCAATGGAGCAGAGTGTACAACGTAACAGACAAATAAGCAAAATATCAGACATGCAAGGAAACATGCAGACAGAAACACCACACATAGAGACTGCTTTCCAGCAACACTATACACAACTATTCACAGCAGAGACAGTCGACACACAGATACAAGACAACTTCTTACGGTATACAAAGAAATTATCTGACACAGACAGAGACACAATGGACACAGAACTGACACTGAAAGACATAACACAGGCACTGAGCACAATGAACAAAGACAAAACTCCAGGACCAGACGGTTTGACAGTAGAATTATACCAACACTTCTTTCCTATCCTAGGCAATCTTCTCCTCAAAGTCTATCAGGAAGCCTTTGACAAAAAACAACTTCCAGATAGCTGCAATATGTCCTACATTACACTCATATGCAAAGACAAAACTGACAAGACACAACTGAAGAACTACAGACCAATCTCCTTACTCAACACAGACTACAAGATACTTGCCAAAACACTCACCAACAAACTTAAACCCTTTATGCAAACACTAATACACCCTGACCAACAGTGCAGTGTCAAAGACAGAAATATACATAACCACACCCACCTCATTAGAGACATAATCACCTACACACACGGGAAAGACTGTCCATCCTCCATCTTGTCCCTGGATCAGGAAAAGGCCTTCGACAGAATTTCCCACACATACCTGCATAGAACACTAGAACACTGTAATATAGGACAATATTACAGGCAGTGGATACAGATCTTGTACAAAAATCCTGAAAGCAAAGTGTTGGTGAACCATTCACTGACAGCCAGCTTCAGGCTCACGAGATCTGTAAGGCAGGGATGTCCCCTATCACCACTACTGTATGTGCTCACCCTAGAGCCTTTATTAGAGAAGATAAGACAAGACACTAGTATTAAAGGCACCTTCCTGCATGGGATAGGAGAGCAGAAGCTCATCGCTTATACAGATGACACGGCTTTCTTTCCCACTAGCAACACATCAATAAGGAACATACTCCACACCTTTACCCATTTTGGAAAAGGCAGTGGAGCCAAAGTAAATGTACAGAAATCATATATAATGGGTCTGGGAAAGTGGAAACAAAAGTCTGATTTCCCTCCAGATCTGAGACACACAGACACCATGAAACTGTATGGGATCACATTTCCATGTGATCCCACAGAAACACACACACAGACATGGCACGCACTGACCAAAAAGATCACAGACATGTTACATAGGTATAGGTATAAAACATCCACAATATTTGGTAGAAGCACAATAGTTAACACATTCATAATACCCAAAATAATATACTTAGCGACAGTACTGGACCCTCCCAAACAGACCATCACAAACATAAACAAACAAATCAGATGCTTTATCTTCACCAACACGATACACAGCATTAAACACAAAACTCTCATACAAGACAGGAAACAGGGGGGTATTGCACTACAAGACATCCACACAAAAATACTGTCACTTAGGATTAGTTACATAGGTAAAATCATCAGACACCCAGAACAGCACAGACTAGCACTATACTACATAGCCCACAACATCAAACACCTCACACCACTTAACAATGCAACTGCACACTATCAGGGAACACTGCCAACATTCTATCAGACATGCATACAGGCAATACAAGGACATGAACAGTTAATACAGCAAACAACACACACAATATACAAACATTTAGTTAGAGAGCAAGCACCACCACTCAAACTTAGGATCAAAAGAGGATACAAATACTTCATGTCTGACTTCACATGCACCTTTTCAAACCTACACAACAAACACATAACACCAACAGCTAGAGAAATCACATATAGGTTATTATACAGCATGACTCCAACGACACAGGGACAATACATAGACAAACAATGCCAACTATGTAGAAACAACACACAAGAGACAGAGGAACACATATATTTTACATGTCCAACAATTACTGCCACACGCGCAACACTCCAACACCTCATACAAACACACACAGGCAAACAAACCGACATATATAAAGCAATATTTCTCAACACTATACCAAGGTCAGCAAAAGACATACACACAAAACTACTAATAGCTCTTTCTTACTATAGACATCTCATATGGACATGCAGAAACTCAGCCAGACACAAGCACTACACATATAACACACACTTAATATCATTTATGTACACGCGCAAAATATCACAACTATTTCCAGATTAAATCACATGTATTCCTTATTGTATTACAAATTTGGTATACATGAGCGCGAGAAAGAAAGAAGAAACTGTGAGTGAATGGTGAGTGAATGATTAAAAAGATCACATATGGTCAAAAGACCAATGGAAAATCCCTTACGTAAAGAATAGTGAAAGTATAAATGTTTGTTTTATTTGCTTCAAAATGATGGTGTCAACCCTTATAGATAAGGGGAAAAGAAAAAAAGGAGAAAAGAAGATCAACTCCTCCCATTCCAAATTACTATTTATGGAATGTTTTGCTTTAAATGCACTTGTTGTGCTATACTACCACCACTACTAAGATTATCACTTTAGTAAATAAACTCACATATTTGTTATACTATTATTATTATTTTATTATTGTTATTATTATGATTATCATCATTATTATTATGACTATCTTTATTCTACCTTTACTATCCTTAGTATCATTAATGTTATAAGTATTATTGATATCATCATTATTATTTACAATTTCATCTCCCCCGTGCCCCCCCCCCCCTTTGCTTACGGTTTGTTGCCTTTGCTACTAACCCCACTGGTTGGTTCAAACATTTGTCCTGCCTGTGCCATCATTACCAGGGTGGTCAGGAGAGCATTGATGGAATGGAACAATTGGTGGGAGGGTAGCGCGGGAAACAAAAATGTAAAGATTTCCCTTTCTCTTAGTCACCCCCTTTGAATCATGTGAGTGAGTGTTGAATGAATGAATAAATACAAAAACACATATGGTTATCAAACCAATGATACTGTAAAAACTTATGCAAATACAAATGTTTGGTTAATTTTTATTTAAAAAAAAGAAAGAGAGAGCAAAGAGGAAAATATGAATGAACCCCTACATTTAGGGGGAAAAAAACAAGGAGGAAAATATAACCCACTCCTTTACTCCAAGTATTACTAAAAACTGCAGTTTGCATGTGTATGTACCTGCTAGGCTATGTTTAACACCATTACAAAGAAAATCATCCTAGCAAATGGAATCACATATTGTAAAAATGTTTATCATTTTCATAACTATTATTACCATTGCTGTTTTTTATAATTGCTGTTATTACCCTCAGTATGTCTCCTCCTGTCATTATTATTATTATCATCATTAGTAATAAACCAAAACCCCTTTCCCATGTGCCCCCCTCCCCTTGCTCATGGTTTGTTGCTGCCTTTGCTGATACCCACACCGGTTTGGTTCAAATATTTATCCTGCCTTTACCATCATTGCCCAGAGAGGGGGGTAATGGCATTGGTGGAGTGGAACCAAATTGGTGAGAGGGTGGCAAGGGAAACAAAAATGTAAAGATTGTAAAAATTTGTGCTAATACTGATGCTTGTTTACTTTTTACAATAAGTTTAAAAAAAAAAAAAAAGAGGAAGGGAAAAAAATGAATGAACCCTTACAAATAAGACCAAAAGGAAAAAAAAAATAAGCAAGGAGAAAAAGATAACCAACTCCTTTTACTTCTACTATTATTGAACATTGCATGTTGCAAGTATATGATAAAAATAAAAAAAAAAAATAAGCAAGGAGAAAAAAAGATAACCAACTCCTTTTTACACCTACTATATTATTAAACAGTGCAGGATGCAATTGTTATTGTATGTACCAGCCATATTTTAACACCATTTCTAAGAAAATCATTTTAGCAAATGGAATCACATGTTTGGAAAATGTGATCATTATCAAAACAAATTTTATCATTGTGTTTATTAGCATTGCTGTTATCACCCTTAGTAGTTTTTATTCTTTGTCATTATTATTATAAGATGTATTTCATGTAAACACCATTCCCAAGATAATCAATTTAGCACATAGAATCACATGTTAAAACTATTTACTATTATTATCATTGAGTCTATCACTATCACCCTTAGCAGTGTTATTCCTTGTCACTATTATATTTATTTATGTATTTGGTTGTTACTTTGCATTATTATCATTGTAATCACTATTAATATATATGGCTTTGTAAACGCGTATACTGTCACATCCCCCTTTCCCACCTTTTTGATATTGTGATTGTTGTCTCTGCTGCCACCCTCACCGTTTGGTTCTAAACAGTTTTTGCACCGCCATGTTTATCATCACCGAGGAGTGGTGATGGTACTTGGTAGGAGTTTTGGAGCTGACAGGAGAGCGGGGCGGCAGGGGAAATAATAGCAGCCCACTACCATCACGCTTTTGATTTAAAACATTTCCTTACAACAATGTCAATGAAGAAATGTTCAAATGTATAAAATGTTGGAAAATTTGCGCATATGTCACCTACACGTCTATTATTTTTTCGTCTTTCAATTATTAAGGGTTATTGCTATCAATTTTATTGTTGTTAATTTGTATGGATGTTTACTATTACTATTATGCTCCCTCAGTTCCCCTCCTCCCCGCTTGTTTACTGTTGGTTGTTTTGACGCTGCTACCGCCCTCGCTGGTTGGTTCTATCAATTGGCTGCCACTGCCATCATTACCTGAAAAGGTGGCGATGGTATTGGTGGCTTTGGAGCCGGCTGGAGATGGTGGTGACAGGGGGAACAAGCACGGTAATAAATAAATTTTGGGTTACCCCCCCCCCCCCCCTTTGACATGTAAATATGCAAATGAATTAATTGTTGTAATATTACACATATGTCACCTACACGCCCAGACGCAACGATCCGTAAATACACGCACACAAATACTGAACACACAGTACGCATGTAACAACACGAACAATACAAATGCAACAACTACCTTTCTGCATTGTAAACTAGTATACCCCTTGACAACCACCCCCCCCCCCTTTTCCCCCACCTTTTCGACACTGTTGGTTTTGATGCTACTGCCGCCTTCACCAGTTGGTTCCAACAGGTTTTTACTGCCATTTTCCTCATTACCAAGTGGTGATGATGGTATTGGTGGGGTTGGAGCTGACAGGTGAGAGGGTGGCAGAGGGGGGAAAAATGGTATACTATCGTCTTGTTGTTGTTTGTACTCGTTTTTCGTTACCCCCCATATCAAATGTAAAAATGTTGAAACAAATGTTGTAAAAATTTGCGCATATGTCACCTACACTTCCACATGCAACGCTCTGTAACAACACGAACAATACAAATGCAAATGTTTCTTAACACTCAATAAAGGTTTAAAAAAAAAAAAAAAAGGAAGTGTTCAGGCGCCAAGCCGACACTCTCCTTAATTTTCTGAATACATAAAGATGTGCCTGTTTTTCTGTTGTCCAACTGATTTTGTAGTGATGTGTTGTAGAGAGGAGACAATTGTAAAACAGCTTCCATTTGTCGTTGCAATAAAATGCCCCCCCCCCCCCCTTTTGCTGACGTGTCTCCACCTCTCGTGGTAGAGGGGCTTGCGTGTACCAATGACCCCAAGAACTATGCCGACGGTACTACAGCTACATGTCGGACAGGTCAAAGGATAGGAACCAGACTAAGGGAGATAAATCAAATCAAATCAAATCAAATTTATTTTAAAAGGGTGACAAATTGGGCACGCAGGCCCGTCTTACATACGGTCCTTCCAACCACTCGTCTTTCGTTCATCAAGATCATTATATATTTACATAGGAAGAAAGATAAACAATGTGAAATGAATGTTGTAAACATAATCAAGACAAATTGCCATGTTATGAGGCCCATCTCTCACCTACCCATACATCACCCCACCCATACACACAACCCCACCTACCCACACACACACACCCAGGGACACATACATACCCCACCAATCAACCCATCCCCCTCCTACACATCCCCCACCCATACACACTGCCGTCACCTGTTCCCCCAACCAAAACACATTCGCCACCCACAAACTTCCCCTACCAACCCACACATTCCACGTCCACCCACATACATATCCTAACCCACACATCCTCTCCCCCACCCGCACATCCCCCACCAACACACCGCACACATATCCCAAACCCCACACACCATACACTTCTCCCCACCCGCCCTTACATCCCCAATCCACCCACACAATCCCGTACCCACACAACCCCGCCACCCACACATACTTCCCCAAACCATCCACACATCTCCACCCACCCACACATATCCCCCACCCAAACACACATCCCCCGCACCCGTCCCATACACATATCCTCCACCCATACACACATTCCCCACACCCATTCCCACACCCCTACTTTCACCCCCACACATCCATCCACACATCCTACCAACACCCACAAATATCACTACCCACCAACACCCACACACCTCAACCCATCCAAACGCATACCCCCACCCACATTCCCCCACCCACACATATCCCCACATTCACACACATCCTCCACAAACACTCACACATCCTCACATCTAGACACATACAAAATGCCCCACGTCAGCATTGAAACTAGTATGAACAAACTCTCACACTTTACTCACACATATACACTAATAATTGTCGTGAGCAGTCTCATAAAAATGTTAAACATGGAGAAAAATGTGTACATAAACAGTGTGTGAAGTAAACATAGTGATGCTCCCACACACACACACACACACACACACACACACACACACACACGCACGCACGCACGCACGCACACGCACACAGCCACACATTCACTCCTCACGCTCATCATTCTGTCTTTCACTCAAACTACAGTAATGTGCATGAGTTTACATTATACATGATACAATCAATGGTATTTAACTGATAATATACATATGAGAATACACAAACATATGGATTCGCGTGTTACATAAAATGCGTATTACATGACATGCATCTGTACAGCTCTCTCTCTCTCTCTCGTCTCTCTTCTCTCATCTCTTCAGATCTCTTCTCTCCTCATCTCTCTCTCTCTCTCTCTCCTGTATTCTTTCTGTATTTCTTACACACACTCACACGCATGCGCGCGCCTCCCACACACACACTAACACATCAACTCTCCCCACTGTCTCACTCTCTATCTCTCTCATTCGCTCACTTCCTCTCTCTCTCTCTCTCTCTCTCTTCTCTCTCTCTCTCTCTCTCACACACACACACACAATTTCCCCCATTCATTCACTCTGTCCATCTTCATTCACTTTATCTATAACTCTCTTACTCTCTCTCATACTCATACACAGACAGACACACACCCTCACGCTATCACTAAATGTTTCACTTACCCTAGCGCACTCACTCACTCTTTTTACTCTCTCTCTCTCTCTCTCTCTCTCTCTCTCTCACACACACACACACACTCTCACACACATACTCTAACACTCACTCACTCACTCACACACACTCACTCTCTCACTCATTCACTCCTCACTCATTCACTCACTTACTCTCTCACACACAATCCTTCACACACACACACTCACCCTCTCAATCACACTCTCTCACACATACACATACGCCTGAATGCACGCACAGACACACTCCCTCACTCACTCTCACACATACACGTACGAATGCATGCACTGACACACTCCCTCACCATTTCTCGCTCAATCACTCTCTCCACACACACGCATGCACGTGCGCGCAAACACATTCACTCTCTCACTCTCTCTGACACCCACTCTCTCTCTCTCTCTCTCTCTCTCTCTCTCTCTCTCTCTCTCACACACACACACACGCACACACATATATAGTGAACAATTATAGTTAAACAATTGTAATGAACAATTATACCAGTAAATGAATTATGGTGGCATATAGTCAGTATGGATTAAGTATTGAAAGAGTTTTCGGTTAAATGTGTAGGGACTCATTGGAGTTTTCAGATCTGGAGGAAGATCATTCCATAAGTGAGCACCAGAATAGGCGAAACATGTTGTGTATAGGTCCAATTTAGGCTTTCAGACATGTAACAAATTTAGGCGCTTGCTGTTCATTGCATTAGATTGAATCAACGGCAGAAGATACTCTGGGGTATTTTGAGATATAATCTTATTCACTAATTTGGCTTTGTTAAAAAGGAAGCGCTTTCCAAGTGGTAGAAGTCTTAGATGCCTGTATAAATTATTACTTTCAACGTGCTTTCTGCCAGAAACCAGACGAATAGCGCGGTTTTGTAGAGAACATAGTCGTTTTAAATTAGATTTAGGGCAACCATCCCAAACTGTGGAACATAAGTCGAGATGTGATTGGATATAGCATGTATAGAATATTTTTCGTGTGCTTTCGTCCAGGAAGTGCTGAATTTTAGCAAGTTGGTAAACTTTTTGTGCTATTTTCTTGGTAAGAACGTGAACATGAGAGCTCCAGCTCAAATGGCTGTCAATTAAAAGACCTAGTGTTTTATGTTCGTTCACATTAACTATAGGTAACGAGCCCAAGCGGAGTTCGAGCGGTGCTCCAGTTATGGCTAGTGTTTGTAGTTTTTGTCTGGTCGTTATTAACATGGATTTGGTTTTGTCGATGTTAATTTGCATGCGGTTTTCATTGCTCCATCTAGTAAGATTATCAAGTTCCTTGTGTAAAGAATTCTCTAATTCACTACGGTTTTCTTGACTAGTATATATAGTACAGTCGTCTGCAAATAGATCACAAGTTGTATTGATATATAAAGGAAGATCATTAATATAAACTGCAAAAAGCAGCGGACCTAGTATTGAGCCCTGAGGCACACCAATATTAAGCTGTGTGGGTCTTGATAGACAGTTGTTGAAGGACACGACTTGTTGTCTGTCGGATAGAAATGACGTGATTATGTTCACCATGTTGGTGCTTGTCTTCATTTGTTTTAGTTTTCTAATTAAAATATCGTGATCTACCATATCAAAAGCTTTTTTAAAGTCTACAAACACCGCTCCACAAATTCTACCGTTGTTGATGTTTAAGTGCCAGTTATCGGTCATTTTTGTTAGAGCACTATGGCAAGAATATTTAGGTCGAAACCCAGATTGACTGTTAATTATTAGATCGTTGTTAATTAAATGGTGTAACGTTATTTTATGAATGTGTTTTTCTAGTGGTTTTGATAGCGACGATAGTAAGGAAATAGGTCTATAATTACCCAAAACGCTATTATCGATTGAGCCATTTTTAAGTAGCGGAAACATTTTAGCAATTTTAAATGCAGATGGAAAGTAGTTTTTGGCCAGGCACTGGTTATATATGAACGTTAAGGACTCACTAATGACTGGTGCTGCACAACGAAGAATTCTATTGCTGATACCATCTAGGCCGTGTGAATTTGTTGATTTGAGGTTTAAGAGATATTTATAAACGTCTGCAACAGACATTAAGGGAATCTCAGAGGGAATATTTCTGGTGCATTTCTCCTCACAGAATGATGCCAGTGAACTTAAATTACACGATGAGTCTGGTATTGAAGACTTTAGATTCTCTATTTCTGATTGAAAGAACCAACTGAATTCATCGCAAGTTATAGAATTTGGTGTTGCTGATTCTGTAGGGCGTTGCTTATTGGTTAGCAAGTTAATAGCCTTCCATATATTTGTACTGTTTGAATTATCTACAATCAAAGTTTTAAAATGATCTTTTTTTTTTTATCCTACGAATTTCATATTTAACTTTATTCCTCAGTCTACGGTAATTGACGAAGTCTTTATTTTTGTGTGCTGTATCTCGCTCTCTCATGATTTCCAGAACTTCATTAGTGACCCATGGGGATTTATGTTGATATTTGACTCGAACTTCTTTAATTGGTACGTATTTATCGAACACATTGTAGACTGTCTTCGTCCAGAAAGCTAATGCATCGTCCGGGTCAGGAAGTTGGTAAACGTGATCAAGGGCTGCTTTTCTTAAGTCTTGCAAAAATAAATCTTGGTTGAATGCTTTAAAATTTCTAAATTTGATACTTACATGTTTATTTTTAAAAGATTTGAACCCAATTCTTGACCATGTACAACATACAGGGTAATGGTCACTAACTGTACTAACAGGAACAGAAAATTTAATAATATTATCTGGACAAGTAACATATATATGATAAATTATAGTTGAGGATGTGTCAGTAACCCTTGTGGGACGGTTTATTAGTTGTTTGAGATTGTAAGAAAGAATGATATCGTCCCATGTCTGGTTGGATTTACTAATATCTATGTTGAAGTCACCTAGTATCATAACATCTCTACCTGCTGTAAACACTCTATCCATCATTGTAGTGAAGCAGTCATACCAACTGTACCCGGCACAAGGATTCCTATATAGGTATCCAATGAGAAACGGTTGTTGGCTGGCTGGCTTCACCTCTAACCAAACACATTCTATCCCTACGGTCTCGAGATCACTTCTACGGGAACAGTTGAGGGAATTGGAAATGTATACAGCAATACCTGTCTCTAATTTTTGATTTGCATCTTTCCGAATTACTTTAAACCCCTTAAGTGAGATTTCGGAGTCGGTTATTTTGTCGTTAAGACGACTTTCTGTGATTCCAAACACATGGAACTGTTTGGACAGTATTACTGAGAGCTCAGGTAATTTGTTGAACAGATGAAAGATGTTGAGATGGCCTATATATAGACCATTTTTGTTGAGCCACTGATCGTGATTGGCGAACATTTCAAACTAAAAGGAAGATGTCGCTTGTAGTATACAAATTGCAGGGATTGTGAAACTTTATTTAGAAATAGTTAAGGGTGTTAGAGGGGGCAGGAAAATGTCTTTGCTGGAGTGATATCATGAAAGCTTGGTGCAAGGCTGCAGGATTGTACCGCATTAGCTGCTGAAGTTGACGGTTCCACTCATAGAATTGTAGATTACCGTCCAGCGAGGGACTGCTATGAGTGTCACTGGAAGTGCCTACATTGGAAGCAGGCATCGGGGACACAGCACCATTGTTTAATGGTGTCCCCTTTGACATCATAGAGGGAGACTGTTTTACGGGCAAGGTAGGAAACAAAGTATCATAGTTAGCAACATTTGTATTGGAGCTTGGGTTGCTATTCACGACATTGTGTTCCTGGGGTACAGGCAAGGGTGGTGTGGGAAGGGAAGGAGTGTTTTCTGAACACAGTGAGATGGCTGTTGCCGGAGGTGAAGTTCGGTTTACTCCTGTAACTGGTGCTGGTTGTTGTGCACGTTCGGGATATTTTATGTTCTTCGCTAGGAAGCTGCTTCCTAGCTTGGAACAATGTATTTGATCCCTGTATAGTTTTTTCTTAGGAGCTCCGGACGGTGACATAAAGTAAGGGGTGTTATTTATGAAATTCATGTTATTATTTTTACAAAATTTATATAACGTTAGATTAGCAGCATCGGCAGTACGACGCTGGAACCCGTAACATGGTGGAATGATAGATGAAATAAACAAAGATGATTTAGGAAATTTATTGCGCAACAGCACCTCCAATGTAGCTAGTTGTGAGGTGCTGATGATTTTATTATCCATTATATCATTGACGCCAATATGGACTGTTGCTCTCCTAATTCGGTCGTTCACTTGGAATCTTCGCAGTGTAGCGGTCAGCCTGTCAATGTCAGCGCCTGGTACAGGGTAGATTGAAGTTGATTCGCTGTCAGAAGATGACATGCGATCACTATAGATTCCCTTCAGCAGGGAGTCTCCAATGACGACATGTGTTGCACTGTGATCTATGGTTATTTCACGCTGTTGGCGTGTCCGCTTGGACTGTTGTTGCCACTGGTCACTGTCGTCTTTCTTGTGTTCTTGTTTATTAAAGCTTGCTTCAGTTGGTTGTTGATGCCTAGTAGTGGTAACTGCTGAACTCTGTGATTCCAAGTCTGCTGCTGGTGAGTCTACACTTAAGGCCTGGAACCTGTTGCTGATATGCACATCGATGGGGTAGATAGATGGTGTGCGTTCTACAGGTTTAGTAGTGGTTTTGTTGCTTGTAGAAACTGTCTGTATGTCATTATGCGACGAACATTCACTGGTAACACACGCATCTACAACACCATGGATACTTTCTGTTTGTGCACTTTTATGAAATGACTGTGCACGCTTTAGTTTCAATTCATGTATGGATGTTTTAAAAGTTTCCATCTCTTCTTTAAGGAGGCGGATTTCCTCTCGAAGAAGAATGTTTTCTTTTTTAAACTCCGCAATAATATTAGCGGTGTTGCTGGTAATAAAATCTTTTAACCTCGTCTCCAAAGCCTGAATTAGTTCACGACAATCATTGTGGCTCTGTGTTTCGGCCGAAGAAAGCGTCTTTGAAGGTGATGTGTTAGTTTGATAAGATTGAGCTGGTGAATTGTGTTGTTTGTCCAGCTGGAAATCAGTGTCTGATTGTTCACTAGACAGCGTGATGGATGTTGGCGATGAAGATGATTGATTCAGTCGCTGAGCTGGCGTGCTAACTAACTTTTGTCCCGTCTTATTTTTGTTTACATTTTCGCATCGCTTTGACACAGTTGATGATCGTAAGTTGGAGGACATGTTGGCAATATAGGCAGCTCGACAAGGCAAGGAGTAAATAAAACTGCAGGCCTTTCTGTAGATCGTGCGTGGCGCTTATCTCTTGCTAGTCACGCATAGTTAAGTCTCACGTTGTCGTGAATCGATAATTGGTAAAAATTCAAAAATGGATGCTCTTACCCTCACGTGTCACAATGAAATCTTCATTTCACTAAATAAACAGTCACATAAACTTGACAGTTGAGAGTATGTAAATTCAGTTTTAAAACGAGCACAATAATGGAGTAAATAAAAGCGCCGGCCCTTCTGTAGGGCGTGCGTGGTGATTATCACTTGTTAGCCCCGCATGGCTAATTCTCACGTTGACGTGAATCGATAATTGGTAACATTCAAAAATGAGTGCTCTTACCCTCACATATCACAAAGAATCCCTCATTTCACTAAATAAACGGTCACATAAACTTGAAGTGTTGAGTAGTTTGTAAATCCACTTTTAGAACGAACACAATGATATACACAGCATCGCGATTGAATTAAGTAAAACTTGTTAAAATATTCAAAAATCGAGAGAGCATGTGAAAACACGTCCGCTCGTTACCGGAAACCGGAAATGCCCCCAAATGGAGATACACACCAGTAGTATGTTAGGTCCTATTTACACCTTAAATGAGGGCCATGGAGGAGGGCCGGAAGTCGTACTTCCTTATATGAATGTTATCCCGCCCACACTGGCCCTCACAGAAAACGGCCCTCATTTTCAAAAAAAATTGGAGGTTATTTTCTTGGGTCTGGGTGACTACTTCCGGTTGTCGTGATGACTACTTCCGATCCCGGGGTACCCCCTACAAATCATCCCGCCCACAGGTGCCCTTGCCGGCCGCCTCGGCTTTCCCCGACCGCTTTCAAGACCAGTCAAAGACAGCGAGATAAGCCCCGGGTATGTGGAATACTTATATAGATAAGTAGACCAAATAGTTGCCGGGCACCTGAGTTCGAGTCCCAGTGTGTGCGTGGGTGAGTGTGTGTGTGTGGTGCGGTCACGTGGTGTAATCGATCCCCAGTCGTGTAGATATCGACCCCCTTCGATGAGGAGATCGAAATCAATATGACAGATTGGAAAAATGATTTATTCCATCACTCGAGTTACCCCGAGTAGGCCAAGTAATGACCTCGTCAATAAACTTTTCCACGGCTCAGCATGATAGGTAATTCGGTGGGAGTCCAGATACATTAATATTAAAAAATTAACCCTAAAAACATAATAAACGGCTAAATTTCTTGTGTGTATACTGGATCATGGTAATGTCAATAAAAAAAAAAAAAACTACTATTCTCAATTAATTTATGACATAACTTAGCAAGATAATCATAAAATTATGATATATAAACCTCACAAATAACTTCCCCTTAATAAACAGAATTGTCTTCCCTTCATTGCACCGTAACAAATATGACAACAGGTCGCCCAAAGTTCACAAATGTGATTTATAGTCGAGTGAGGAGAACGTCTAAAAACTGACGCAGGGAGTCTTAAAATATACCATGAGGTCTTGTGTATTTCATTATTTATTTTCTCACTTTTATTTCTTTCATTCTCTTTATATGATTATGTTCTTTATTTCTTTATTTCTGTCTTTCATTACTTCTCTTTCTCTCTCTCTCTCTCTCTCTCTCTCTCTCTCTCTCTCTCTCTCTCTCTCTCTCTCTCTCTCTCTCTCTCTCTCTCTCTGTTGGTAGACTTCGCTCACCCTCAGTAACTTTAGAACCACTGTGCCCGACCTTTACATCATAGCTATCTGCCCTGTCCGTGTTTTCCACCACCGGCCAGCTCTGATCATTACCGGAGATAAACACGCACAATAAAATGGGCTGACAACAGCGCTGGCCAGCTCGAGTTGATCTTACCTGAGATAAACACGCCCACTGAGGCGTTCTGGTTGACCGTTAACATAATTAGCACACAGTGGGCAGTCGGCCACGAGAGGGAAATCTTGCGTTTAAGATTGGAAAAGTTAAGTCGGCATTTTAAAATAATAATTCAGCACAAATATGTATTTCTATTTGCTATAAATATGGTTCTTCTGATTGAATTAAAACAAAAGCCTATAAATCTACTTCAACCAAAGATATGCTGTGAAATCGTCTATACCTCCAAGTAGACTATAAGCAATATATATATATATATATATATATATATATATATATATATATATATATATATATATATATATATATATATATATATATATATATATATATATATATATATATATATATATATATAAGCGAAAACACCATCGTGTGCCAGGTCGACTTGCGTAGGGCGAGCATGTCTATTTTTAATGCATCGGCAATGCATTAAACTATACTGGTGTAAAGCGCTCTCATGTCATTTTGAACAAATATGGTCTATGTCCTAACCTCCTCGTACTCCTAGGTAGCTGAATGCCTGACCATTCATCAGCAGCTAATGCTATCAACAGCAGCATCATGTGTCATATCGGTAAGCGTGTGCGGTCATGACTTGTAAATATAACTGTCTATCTTTTACATATTGCAGTCAAGTATATAGCATACTATGTATAGGACGGTCAGAACTAATACATATCAAGTACAGGACATCGCAGTCAGCCCCAACCTTATTTTTATGCCTGTAAAGTCTTGGTAAGATTGCCCAGTGCTTTTCTGAACGAACGGTACCCATGTCATGTGCATGCGTGTGTGTGTACTGCCGAGTGTATGTGTGTGTGTGCGCGCGTGTGTGTGCTATCAATTACAGGACATCGCAGTCAGCCCAACCAATCCGTGGAGCATCATGCTTACTGGGCAAGATTGTTGTTGTCTTTTTGAACGAACGGCAGCCATGTCATATGCGCGCGTGTGTGTATGTGTGCGTGCGAGCGAGCGTGTTTACTATCAATTACAGGACATCACAGTCAACCCCACCATGCTGTGGAGTGTCGTGCTTACTGGGTAAGATTGTTGTTGTCTTTATGAACAAACGGCAACCATGTGTGTATATGTGTGCATGCGCTGTGGTGTAAAGCGCTCTTATGTCATCTTTGAACAAATGTGGTGGGGCAAGTTTGCAATTGTCATTTTGAACGAACGGCAGTCATGTCATGTGCGTGTTTTGTGTGTGTGTGTATGTGTGTGTGTACATGCGCGTGCGTGTGTGTGCTATCAATTACAGGACAACATCGCAGTCAGCCCCAACATTCGTGCTTCCTGGGCAAGCTTGCCGTTGTCTTTCTGAACAACCGTCTGTAGTGTCTGTCATCAGGATTACCATCATCATCATCATCACCCAGCACCACCAACAAAACCATTATCATCATCATCATCATCATCAGCTTCATCATCAGCTGACGGTGACCGACTGGGTGACTCACCACAGGGCTATGTCGGCGGAGTGAACGTACGTGAACGTGTTCAGGCATGTCTTTGGGGAAAACTGGAGGATGACTCAGAGCGTACTGACAGCATAACGATACAGCCGAGACATTTGGGTAATGATCATAGTAAATTAAATACGGCGATGCTTCCGGTCATATGTCTTAGGGGATACATCCGAAATACTTTACTAACGACTCAATCGGTCAAAGATGGAGTCGCAGCCGGTCACATGACCAGACATCTCCAGACAATATTATGCTGAGTCATTCTACGTCAGCAAATAGCGTGTATAAGACGACCACCATTCACCGTCTAGAAGTACCGGTCTCAGTGAACACCAACCAGCTCACAATGTTACAATTCGCTAACGGTAAGTTGGTTTTTTGATAAAGATTTCACATTTTCATTGTGTTTCTCCTAACAATACTAGTATAATACAGGGGATATATGGTGCTAGACGCCTATAGCTGAAGAGACAAGTCATTTCTTCTTATAGTATTGTAGGCTGGGTCGACATGGAATAGAGCTGACATTCGAACTTTTGAACACAGCACTATGGTGGTACCGTAATAATACAGGTAGTAATGTGTAGTCGTAGGGGAAGGTGAAATTGTACTGCAGGGTCCACATACCCATTATCGATAGAAATATATGAACTGTGTAACAGAAAGCGCATGTCAGATCCATAGCTATTATCTGTAATATCCATGTCTATAACGCTGATAAAGTACCCTATTCTTATCTTTTTTACAGATACAGAGGCCCACGAAAACCTAATTAGCAAACTGTGGAGCATACTAAGAGCTGAACCATACAGCTATTGCATGGCGTGTCTTAATGCCCCACAAAATCAAGAAGCCGAGAATCCATTCAGTCATTCTTGTGATTATGGTGAGGGTGGTAGTTTTGCGGGCCTAGTAACGATTCGACTGCGGGATGTACTACAACAGAACTTCACCAAACAAGAAATAATCACATTAAGCCTGAATAGAATTGAGGAGTGCATCCTCGACTATAATCGACAACAGGATACTCCAGAACCACCCTCACCAAACGTCGAGCGACCATCGTCACCGACAGCCTTAACTTTAGTCAATCCACACTAGCGGACGAGTATTAAAACACCTACATAAAAACAAAATGACAGTAATATACTTACAGTCCTGTCTTTAATAGCTGACCAAGCCCCAATACGAAGAAAACTACAAGGGGTGTGAGGAGACTGTATATGTATATTACTGGTATTCTGACTTCGCAGACTATAGCTCACAGTGACTACAACGCAAGTAACATGGCGCCCTCTATGCTATCTATTTCATCATGGCTAGAGGTCATGTGGCGAGCATGACCCACATTCCCCAACCCAGCTCAAACATACAACAGGTCAACGAGCGGGTAGTAGAATGCTTAGTCGCGCCATACGGACAGCCGCGTCAGCATAAGCTGAACCGCTTGACCTAAGAAACTGGTTGAAACCGGTTTTACGCGTGACTCAAAAGCTAGTATATAAACCAGAGGCTGGTAACACTCAAGCATTGTGTTCAGAAGATGACTACAGAACTCAAGACTGTGCCTGCTAACTGGGTCTACATGACTCGTAGTGGTGAGACTATTAGACCAGTGGGCGGTGGTGATAAGACCGTGTTGTCTCATCCTACAGAGGAACGAGCACGTTACACATCCGAAGATTTTACGGTGATTCCGACAAGAGATTCTCGACTAAGACGGGTATGACACTTACTCGGCAAGAATATGAACAGATGAGCGCTATGCATTGCGAGATCCTAGCTGACTTTGACCGACTCAACCAAGTTAACCAAGCCAGTGACTAAGTCAAACAAGACACTAACAGAGGCAATCAAGTCCAAAACAGTCAAGTCAGTGCTCAAGTTAAAAAAGGAACTAACCGAAACCACCAAGTAGACACATACTATACCGCCAGTTTTCAACCCAGCTACAGTCAGATGTGTGATGACCACAGCAACCAGATGTGTGAAGAGCCCAATAGCCAGATGTTTGATGTGCCCGACACTCAGCTGATTGATGGCTCGGTTGTCTTCAATACTCAGATGTCAGCCCACCAAATAGGAGACCAGTCGTATGACTACATGCCAAGTGACATATACATACCACGCTACCAATCGGAAAAACCAACCTACTCAGACAGTGGTGTGAAGAAACCCAGAAACAACACAATGGCTGCCGTTCGTTCATAAAGACAACAATCTTACCCAGTAAGCACGACACTCCACAGCATGGTGGGGTTGACTGTGATGTCCTGTAATTGATAGTACACACGCGCGCTCGCACGAACACATACACACACACACGTGCGCATATGATATGGCTGCCGTTCGTTCAAAAAGACAACAACAATATTGCCCAGTAAGCACGACACTCCACAGATTGGTTGGGCTGACTGCGATGTCCTGTAATTGATAGCCTACACGCGCGCGCGCACGCACACACATACACTCGACAGTACACCCACGCACGCACATGACATGGGTACCGTTTGTTCAGAAAAGCACTGGGCAATCTTACCAAGACTTTACAAACATAAAAAGAAGGCTGGGGCTGACTGCGATGTCCTGTAATTGATATGTACTAGTACTGACCGTCCTATACATAATATGCGTTAGACTTGACTGCAATATGTAAAAGATAGACAGTTATATTTACGAGTCATGACCACCCACCCTTTTCGATATGACACATGATGCTGCTGTTGATAGCATTAGCTGCTGATGAATGGTCAGGCATTCAGCTACCTAGGAGTACGAGGAGGTTAGGACATAGACCACATTTGTTCAAAATGACATGAGAGCGCTTTACACCAGTATAGTTTAATGCGTTGCTGACGCATTAAAAATAGATATGCTCGCCCTACGCAAGTCGACCTGGCACACGATGGTGTTTTCGCTTACACACACACACACACACACACACACACACACACACACACACACACACACACCACACACACACACACACACACACACACACACACATATATATATTATATATATATATATATATATAATATATATATATTATATATATAATATATATATTGTTATAGTCTAATTGGATGTATAGGCGTATAGGCGATTTCACAGCATATCTTTGGTTGAAGTAGATTTAAAGGCTTTTGTTCTAATTCAACCAGAAGAACCATATTTATAGCAAATAGAAATACATATTTGTGCTGAATTATTATTTTAAACTGCCGACTTAACTTTTCCAATCTTAAACGCAAGATTTCCCTCTCGTGGCCGACTGCCCACTGTGTGCTAATTATGTTAATGGTTAACCAGAACGCCTCAGTGGGCGTGTTTATCTCAGGTAAGATCAACTCGAGCTGGCCAGCGCTGTTGTCAGCCTACTTTAGTGTGCGTGTTTATCTCCGGTAATGATCAGAGCTGGCCGGTGGTGGAAAACACGGACAGGGCAGATAGCTATGATGTCAAGGTCGGGCACAGCGGTTCTAAAGTTACTGAGGGTGAGCGAAGTCTACCGACAGAGAGAGAGAGAGAGAGAGAGAGAGAGAGAGACAGAGAGAGAGAGAGAGAGACAGAGAGAGAAGTAATGAAAGACAGAAATAAAGAAATAAAGAAAATAATCATATAAAGAGATTGAAATAAATAAAAGTGAGAAAATAAATAATGAAATACACAAGACCTCTTGGTATATTTTAAGACTCCCTGCGTCAGTTTTTAGACGTTCTCCTCACTCGACTATAAATCACATTTTTGAACTTTGGGCGACCTGTTGTCGCATTTGTTATAGTGCAATGAAGGGAAGACAATTCTGTTTATTAAGGGGAAGTTATTTGTGGGGTTTATATATCATATTTTTATGATTATCTTGGTAAGTTATGTCTTAAATTAATTGAGAATAGTAGTTTTTATTGACATTATCATGATCCGGTATACATACAAGAAATTTAGCCGTTTATTATGTTTTTAGGGTTAATTTTTTAATATTAATGTATGCCTGTCTAGTATATTTTTAAACCAGATTTTCACCAAGCGCTTAATGTTGATACATGGGTCCGGACTCCCACCGAATTACCTATCATGCTGAGCCGTGAAAAAGTTTATTGACGAGGTCATTACTTGGCCTACTCGGGGTAACTCGAGTGATGGAATAAATCATTTTTCCAATCTGTCATATTGATTTCGATCTCCTCATCGAAGGGGGTTGATATCTACATGACTGGAATTCGATTACACCATGTGACCGTACCACACACACACACACACACACACACACCCACGCACACACTGGGACTAGAACCCAGATGCCCGGCAACTATTTGGTCTACTAATCTATATAATTATTCCACATACCCGGGGCTAACCTCGCTGTCTCTGAATGGTCTCAAAAGCTGTCGGGGGAAGCCGAGGCGGCCGGCAAGGGCACCTGTGGGCGGGACGATTGGTAGGGGGTACCCCGGGATCGGAAGTAGTCATCACGACAACCGGAAGTAGTCACCCAGACCCAAGAAAATAACCGCCAATTTTTTGGGAAATGAGGGCCGTTTTCTGTGAGGGCCAGTGTGGGCGGGATAACATACATATAAGGAAATACGACTTCCGGCCCTCCTCCATGGCCCTCATTTAAGGTGTAAATAGGACCTAACATACTACTCAAACCTTCTGCCCTGCAGGTAGACTGGGGACAGGCAGTCAAAGCCAGTTATCCATAAGTCCAAATGCGGCGCTCGATGCCACTGCATTCTTGATCCAGACATATAGTCTACGGCTCTCAGCTGAAGGAACGCCTCAGACTGAACGCCTCTAAGTCAATATCCCCCGGAAGTGAGGGCCGGGCCGATGTTCAGCCACTGCAGAATGGAGATGAGATGCTGAGCCTGCTACATGCTTGGTCCAGACACTTGTTCTACTGCTCTCAGTCGAGGGATGAGGGATCCCGGTATAAGAGGACCTGGCCGTTACTCGCCCTCCTCTGCATGGAGGTAAGATGCTGAGCCGGCAGCACATGCAGCCTACCTCGTGAGCGTTACTAAGGGAGGAAAAAGCGTCCCAGTTGCACGCAATGGTTACGATGCGAGTCTGTATTTAAACTCATTGAGTGTACGCAGTCAAACGTGGAAAAAAGGTCTCATTAACACGAAATGAAACGCTTGGCTAGCGAATCCATTACGTGGAAGTCTGAAGCGAAAGCTTGCCGAATGGATGTCTCATCAACACGAAGTGGAACGCTTGGCTAGCGAATCCATTACGTGGAGGTCCGAAGTGAAAGTTTATGAGTGGATGTGGTCTGCAGACTGACCGTTCCTGGTTTTCGTGGGGAGCGGCCTGTGGCGAACGAAATACCCAACACATGAAAGTGAGGAAGTAAAGCAGCCATGAGCAGGACGTGGCAATTTCTTGGGTGAGCCCAGTATCATAGCGCAATGGGCCGGCTCTGCAATTATGGAAGCCTCCTTGGATGGCGGGGAATGCCCATTCTCTGCCACTGCCTTGCCTTGAGGGTTGACCGTGATGTCTTTGGCCTTTCTACCTTGACCAGCTGAGATGTGGGCGACACCACAACATAATGTCCCTCGAAACCCCCTGTAAGGCTAACCTGATATAAAAACGCGCGCAGAAGTCGGATGTGCCTGCCGAAGGTTGCAAATAAATTGGCACAACGCAAACATGTTCCTCCTGCCCGGAACAATGCTTACTATTTTGTCTTCCTGGCACAGCGCCCAGCACACGTCCTAACCAAAAGAACAACATGCCCAATACATGGAAGTAAGGAATTAAAGCAGCCATGTGCAGGACGTAGCGATTCCTTGGATGAGCGCTATGTACCGGCTATACAATTATGGAAGACTCCTTGAATGGCGGTAAATGCCCATGGACTGCCCCTACCTTCCCTTGAGGCCTGATCGTGAAGTCTTCGAATGTTCTAACTTGACCAACTTAGATGTGGACGGCACCACAACAGTGAGAGTCCCCCAGGACGGCTAACCTGGGTTTAAAAAACGCCCTCTAAAGTCGGATGTGTTGGCTTAAGGGCTTTGGCCCAAGGATGCATAACAAGACACACTGCAATTACGTCTGGGGGAAAAAAACACTCCGGGTGAACGCAGCAGCAGCAGCAGCTGCTGCAGAAGAAGAAGAAGAAGAAGAAGAAGAAGAAGAAGAAGAAGAAGAAGAAGAAGAAGAAGAAGAAGAAGAAGAAGAAGAAGAAGAAGAAGAACAAGAAGAAGAAGAAGAAGAAGAAGAAGAAGAAGAAGAAGAAGAAGACATCCCATCGACTCTTTTATCTCTTTATCTATTCTTCATCTTATAGTCCATGCTATGTGTCGTTGCTGGCCATATCCACAGTCTTCCGTCTCGTGTACTGCCAATCATTTCTGATACCGATTTTAAACTGCCCAGCATCTTCTCTCTCGATCTCCTCCCTGCCTCCCCTCCACTCAAACTTTCCAGCCGTCATGATGTACTTCAACTTTCCTCTTCCCATGACGCGCCCAAGAATGTTGACTGTCTACTTCTTATGCGAGTGACCAACTACCTTTGTAAATTAACTTCTTTCAAGATATCGTCATTGTTCTTTCTATCTGTTCACGGTGTTCTCATCATTTTTCTATAAAATCACAACCCCGCAGCATCCACGTAATTTCTCACTTGTCTACTAATTGTCAATGACTCGCTTCCGTACATCAGGATTAGCCCACACAAGGAAGCTAATAAAACAACTTAATTATGAGGGCACAGGGAGAAACTCAAAAATTGCACTACATCTTAACAAGAAAGCAAGCAGCTGACAATTTTGCGGACTCATTCGCACAAGATAACAATATCAAAATTAGTCCAGAGAAACAACAAGAGATTCGAGAGAAACGACAACATACAGGATAGAAGGAAATAGTACATGAGGTTCTTGAGGCACCCATCACAATCAGCGTACTGGAGCTAACCATATCAAAATTGAAAATGAGAAAGTCACCAGGAGCTGATGGTATCTCCAATGAAATGATCAGGAACTTAGGAACAGAGGCCAAAGCAAAGCTGTTGCAGATCTTCAATAACAGCTGGACCGTAGGCAGTGTTCCACAAGCCTGGAGAGAAGCAATCATGATACCCCTCCTAAAATCAGGGAAAGATGGTTCCATTGCCTCTAGCTACAGACCAATTAGCCTCACCAGCTGTCTCTGCAAAACACTGGAGCGCGTTATCAATCACAGACTGCAGTGGTACATTGAAAGTAAAAACATCCTTGGGCCACAGCAGGCTGGCTTTAGGCAGTGCTACTCTACGGAAGATCAGACAACCTACCTCTCTCAAGAAATTGAGGATGCATTCCAAGAGAAGAAGCTGGTGCTTGCGGCATAGATAGATCTGAAGAAAGTCTTTGACAAAGTCTGGAAAGAAGGTCTGATGAAGAAACTGAGAAATGCAAAGTCAATGGAAGAATGTACAAATGGGTGAAAGCATACTTGCACAACAGAAGAGCCCGAGTACAGATAGGCGGACTCAAGAGCAAGAAAGTACTACTGCGTCACGGTGTTCCCCAGGGCGGAGTCTTGTCCCCCACACATTTTCTAATCTTCATCAATGAACTTGTTGCTAATCTACCGCATGGAATTAAAGCGGCAATGTACGCCGATGACCCGGTTTTATGGAGCACAAATGAACATGCATCAGTGGATACCAAATTGCTACAAAGAGCTGTAGATACATTTGCTGCATGGGCAAATAGATGGCGTGTCAGCATAAACACTGACAAGTGCAGCACCACTCTATTTACCCTCTCTTCAAAACAAAAGGCAGGGATCATCCAGATAAATGGAACACCCCTAAGAGAAGATAAAGGACCAACATACCTTGGAGTAACATTTGATGGCAGGCTGACATGGAGAAAGCACATCAACAAAGCAGTAGCAAAAGCCAGAAGAAAATTAGCCATCCTGAGAAGCTAAGTGGAACCACATGGGGTGCCAGAGGGAAAATACTTAGCAAAGTTTACCAACAGAGCATACGACCACACCTGGAATATGGGTCAACTGCGTGGTGTTCAGCATCAAAAACCACACTACAAGAGCTGGACAAGGTGCAAAATCAAGCACTGAGAGTCACCACTGGAGGGATGAGATCAACCCCTATAGTGGAAATGGAGAAGATGGGGAGGACACAAGCACTGAGTGAGCGCAGAGATACGAAAACACTAATACAAGCAGAAAAGTTCCTCAGCTTGCCAGGCCACCCTATGAAGAACAGATTTGAAAGCTTAGCTATGGAGCGGTTGAAAAGAAGTAGTTTTATCCACCAGGCCAAACGACTCTGCAGAGAAACCACCGAACTATCGGGTGATAGTACACATTGTTTAATATATTGAAAAGTTCCCAGTCGGTTGTCAATGCGTATATTTATATCTACTCTTTGTTGCCAGTATATGTTCTTTATTATTCTCAGATCTTGACCATCGATGTTTAACATTTCCGAAGTTGTAAAGGGTTCTTCGCGTTTCACATTGTTAAATGCCTTGGTATAGTCAATAAAGCATAACTAACAATTTATGTTCATTTAAATCATTCTTTCTGTTAATGCTCTCAAGATATATATGGCTTTGTTTGTGCTTTTACCTTCAACAAATCCACACTTCTCACCTCCAATTTCTGGTTTTATTTTACTTCTTATTCTTCACATAATAATTCACAGTATTTTTGTCATTGACTCATTAAATTAAATGTGCGATGTTTTCTACAATCAGTTCTGACAGATTTCCTTAGAGCTATGACAAAGATTTCAAGACATCATAAAGTATATATCCATTGTTATAGATATCATTCAGCAGTTTTGTTATCACTTCTATATCCCGTTCACCAACGACTTTAATTTCTTCGACACTGATGTCATATGGCCCTGGGGATTTGTCTTTTTTGTGCGCATATTTTCAAAATCTTTTTTATCTTTACTTCTACTTTCAGTATCGGTGGTCCTTTATATTTATCGTAATTGTCTGCATCATCAACATATAACTTTAAAAAAAAAATACATTCTGTATATCTTTTAATAATAATTTATTTTTCCACTAATATGTTACTTTCTTTTGTCTTCAGAGAACTATTTGCAATATGCTTTATAATGTCCAATAATTCCTGTATTTTCTGTATATAGATTTTGTGTCTTCTCGTTGTTCTTCATTATCCTTGCACTGACTATTTAGACAAGTTTCTTTCGCTGCCTTACATTTTTATACTTTTTCTGTATATATTCTTTTATATTCATCTGGATTTTGTTCACTTTTTCTTCTAATGTTCGTAAATTGTAGAATTTCCTCAGTCATCCATTTCTTCTTCGCTAATCTATTTTATTTCTGGTAATATTTCTTTTGATGTCTATTGAGTAGTGTAAGTGGGGCTCCATCCAGTGCTTTTTTGAGGATCTTATATAAATCAACCATTTATCGATCCTGATCCTCAAAGGGCGATAACTCTTTTTCCCCAAAAATGTAGACGTGGTCTAGTGACTCATCATAGGTGGCGTGGTCTAGTGACTCATCAGAGGTGGCGTGCGTGGTCAAGTAATTGTAGTGTACGACATAAAAAATACAACATAAAACATCAATAAAGAAAACAAACGACTCAAGTAAGGTATATAATAATTTTATTAAAATCATATATAGACAAACAATACATATTAAATAAGTAATGGCATAGTCGAGATATTATCACTGTCAACCTTTCTTTTTATATAGAGATATGACAGTGAATTACGATGTTGTGTGTATGTATATACAGAAGAGTCTTGTGTTTTGAAGCCTATATTGGTTCCCCCACTCGGTGTTTGGGTGTTTAATACTTCCAAAAATGTGTCCTTGTTTAGATGCGTGTTGTGGTTTTTGGTCAGACCTTTGGTACTGATTTTATCATAATCACCGACACAAATATACGTCTTACTACACAATGAGACCATCCCCTTCCCCTTCGTACTCTAGTTTGAAAAGACCGGGGGTTCTCTTTTCATAGGCTTTGATAGTCTGGCAATCCTTACAGGTATCAGTACTAGGGGTAATTCTATGAACAGGGCAGGTTTCAGACTGGGAACCACTGATTATAGACTCTGTCATACTCTGCTCTAAGGTGTGGTCTAACCTACTTCAGAGAGTGAGTCAGCGCTAAGGGCTAAATAGAGAGAGTCAGTGTCCATTTCAGTGAGTTGGTAGTCTTCTTTAGCGATAAATTTGTCGAGAAAGTCGTAATAGAAAGCTAGCATGCGCAACTTGGCATACTGGTAGACAAAGAACCCAATCTGTAGAGGTAGATCCCAGACAGTTTTCTTTTTTAGGGTTTCTACTTCGAAGAGATCGTCTGTAACAGCAGTCATGCTTTTGAACCTGGGGTTATTGATTAGTTTGGTAGTGTCTTTTCCCTGACAGTAGGAGACATCAGGTATGTTTGGCCTTATTGGTAAGTGTTTTCCCGTAAGCGGCGTTACCTAACAACTTCATTGTGTCGGCTGTAATAGACTCGGCCGGATTTTTATCCCCTTGGCGACGGGCATTAGAGACTGCTTCCCCGAATTGTTTAAAACAACTAACCGGTCGATATTCTATTGTCTGGTAGATGTGCGTAACGACCAACCCATGCGCTAGATACCACTTTAAAAGAGGGGTGGCTAATAAAATTTTCTTCCCGAAATAACTACCGATCAATGTCCGTCGTGGGGTACTCAAGTAGTTTATTTTTTATGGCATATTCTTGCATAAACTCCCCAATATCAGTCTCTCGACACCTCCGTGTTCTTGAAAATAGGGGGCATTTCGGCAAAGGACTCTTTTAAATCAGTCGGGGTCTCTATATCGCACTCAACCAACCCGAAAAATGTATCACTTTTTACAGCGTCGATGATCTGGTTTTCACTCAACGATCCCCAAGGAAGTTCTGATGGTGGAAACGTTTCCCGCAAGAAACACTTGATGGTTGTGTTTGACCTCTTTAATCTCTGCCACTCACATTCCCAAATAACCTTAACGGTCACCCCAACAGTTTTTTCTAGATACTCGTGGATGTCACACGTGTTCTGGTATAGTTCGACTAACGGTTTTTTATTGACGGGATTAATCGTTTTCCCAGCAGTTAGACGGCAAGAGGGGTGCCCGTGGAACAAACACCCATGGAACTGGAAAGCTGTCGTATTCTTTTTATCCCACCCATCTACGCGAATATGTCGGTCGCCGAGCTGCATCTCGTGACTATTGAATTGGGTTTTTAAATCTATGTTGTTGTTGTGTGACACCCACGGTTAACCACTCTCGACTCTGACGTGTGTACTTGTGTAATCTGTGTGCTCTAAACCCATCCTCGCGGCTTCGATATATGGGGAAGTCTGATGGCATCTCTTTCATAAGAGACCAAAGGTATAAGGCATTCGCATCAAAGCCTTTAATGCTTTTTACCAGCTTATTACCCCTGATACGGGTCTCATTGACTTGATGGTAGCGATGGAAAATGATACTCGGTCCACCCACGACGTTATCTCGTAACAACTTGTGCACCTTCTCCTCCTTCTTCGAAAACAAAACAAAAGAAACATCTTTATTCATAGTGTTGAATAGGTACTGTAAAGTAATACCGGGGACGGAGATGGCCTGCTTGCACATGTCTATATTTAAACCGGCATAAAAGGCTACTTGTTTTTCCAGGGCTTGTAGAAAAGGAGACACGTCTTTGATGTTGTACCAAATTAGAAAGTCCCGCAAGGTAGTCATTTTATTATCGGTCCACGCTTTCTGACAAACGGCGTATTCTGCTTCGGAAATGTTACGGTTTTTAAGTTTTGAGAAAAAGGCGGCATGCGGTGGTAGGGCTGTCTCATTTAGCTTACTGAGGTCGGTCAGATACTCATATGCAAAAAATCCCTTTGTTTCTTTTATCCCAAACGAGGCCAAATACTTGCGCAGTAGCTTACGCCCGGGACCAGAAAGTTGGAGACGTCGAGGAATTTCAGTCTTTCTGTCGCTATACACATAAAATTATTATTTCTCTTGACTATAAACTTGAACGGGTTAGCCTCCCGATCAAGGAAATACCGTACCAAATAAGGTTTCAGAAGGTTAATGTCATACTTACCGCTATTCATTCCAAAAACGGGGAGTTGGAACAAATACAAGTCGAGCCTCTCACTTAATTTTGGGTGGTCACCTAATTTAGCAAAGACTGACTCAAACTTTTTGAGTAAAAGCTCATACGATTTAGCAGCTATGTCATGGAGATAGTCCAACATTTCATTTACGAGAACCTGCGGATCACCGGTGGTGATGAAACATTTAGGGGTGTCGAACCCAGGGACATTAGAGGCGACCGCGCACGAGAGAGGGATGTGTTTGGCCATGAAGGTCGTCGACTTTGAATCATCTGGTAAATTTTCATTGGAGAAAAAACTTTCCATATCGTAGCACGCTCTAAAGGGGAAAATAAAATTTTCTTCTACGTCAAACCCGTGGTCACGGAGCAAATCCAAGATCGATTCGGTCGGGCCGATAAACCCCGCCTTTATACGTTTTCGATAGTGGCTACGCCTTTACACCTAAGTTCGTGGGGTGTCAATCGCTTGTACATCTTAAACAGCTTACCGCATTTCCCACAAGAAAAACACCGAGCGGCCTTGGCCACATCAACAATATACATGAAATGGTTTTCATGCTGAAGAAGATTCACTATATCTGGATGTGTACTAGTGCTTCTAATTTTCGGAACCAGATGTTCCTCCTCTGTAAAGGACAAACACATTTATTCTGTATTTAAAGCATTCTTCCAGGGCAGGTAAATCAACTAAACTAACACCAGAAAAAGGGGTGTGGGCGTCCAACTCTTTATAACACAGCCATTTGGTGAACAGTCTTCGTGTATCTTTTCTAAGATACCTGACATCTTTTCCTTGTGATTTAAACACAGATATACAGCGAAATATACACAAGTTGTCTGTGTACGGCTTACCGCGTGAGTCGGTTTGAAGTGTATTAATAAATTTGTTTTGTTTGATAAAGTCGGGGATTGATTCTATACAACAACCAACAGGGAATTCTATCAACTTGTAAATGTAAAAAGTTATACTGGGAATTGTTTCTACGTAGTATTTCGTATCTGGTCGGGTTAATGTCGCTGAATTGACCAAATCAACAGCATTCACCTTGGTCACAAAGGCCTCGAAATCAGACCTATTGGAGACTAAAAAGGGTGTAGGGAACAAGGAAGAGTTATTGGAACTGGCATGGTAGAGCCGTAGGGCTTGTGTCTCTCGATGTCTTAGTATTGTGTGCAGACTGGCGATTATTTTGAAGCGGGAGTTTTGAACATTAAAAAGCCGGAATAAACGAGAACTCCAATCTGTCGGCATGTCAGTATCTGGTCGATTAAAAAATGTCCATTCACACAGATACCGACCGTGTCGTATGTGTGATCTAATCGTATTCCACTGCTCATTATACACAGCTCGAACATCCGGGGGTAATTTTTGTAATGACAAATATTCAGTAGTTGTGTTAACACCAGAGGTTCCCGCCGATTCGTTGCCAGCCGTGACACGTGATGATAGTTGAGTATTATTAGTAGGCGATACGTTATCGCCCGCGCCACCCGACAAGGCACCTGTTGATCCGTCACTCGCCGTGGTACTAGGTGATAGTTGCTCTTCTGTTGGCAACATGCTTGTTGTTGATGATGCTGCGTCACTCTGTAAGGCACCAGATGATTGTTGTTTATTATTAGTAGACGATACGTTATCGGCCGACAGGGCACCTGGTGTTAGTAACTGTTCATCTGTTAGTAGGCGATACGTCATCGGCTGTGTCACCCGAAAAGGTATCTGTTGTTCCGCCACTCACTGTGGTAGTAGGGGGCAAGTGATCGGCTGTGCCACCCGACAGGGCACCTGGTGTTAGTAACTGTTCATCGGTGGTCGGCGAAACATGATCGGCTGTGCCACCCGACAAGGTATCTGATGCTGCGTCACGCGGCAACATGCTTGATGTTGATGCTGCTGCGTCACTCGGTAAGGCACCAGATGATTGTTGCTTATTGTTGAGCGGTGACACGTGTTCGGCCGACAGGGCGCTTGGTGTTAGTAACTGTTCATTCGGTGGTCGGTGAAACACGATCGCCATCTGACAGGGCACCGGATGTTGATAACGTCTGCCCGCTACGGCTGGCGGAGGATGATGCTGCTGCTTGTATTGATGTGGTAGTTGACGGTATTTGAGTGTCTGTAATCGCCGACGCTCTGTCATTCGAGACTTGTTGTTTGGTTGACTTCTGACGTTTACCAGTAGATTGTTCGTCTGTATTCGGTTCTCGTCGCCGCTTGCGACTTGTGGATTGTTGATTATTAGCAGCACTAGATGATGGTTGAGTGGTCGACACGGCACTGGATACTGATTCATGTTCGGTCTTTACGTGTCTCTGTAAGGCGTCTTTGCGAGTGTACATCCGATCACAAAAATCACATGTAAACTGTTGTGTCGAATGAGTAGTTGTAACGATGTCCGTAATAAAGCATCAAGACGTGTGAAGGTTTTATTACAGAGATTACATCCGTGCCTCTGCGTAGCTGACATTCTCTGATAAAATGGCCGACCTCTTTGTGAATGTTATCCAGCAGGATGAAGTTTGTGAGATGACGCAATTATTAGCTGGGTTGATTCGTCAACATGCAACGTTGTTTGAGTCTGTTGTAGACAATATACCAACTGATCAAGCATACACTGTCTTTGAGAATATCGCAGACGAATTATTTTCTGATGCCCGCGTCAACTGTGGCCGGATAATAATTTTAATGTCTTTGAGCAGATATATGAAGCAAAAACTCGTTGATTCGTTGTATAATTCTGACGATCATGTCGAGCAAATTGTTACCAGTTTCGTGCAGAAGACAAGTAGCTTTCTGTATCAGAAGGCACGATTGTTAACGAGGAAGGATGTATTTTTTATTCAACGGATAATAATTTCAACATGTTTTGTAATTCTTCGGACGTTAACAATCGTGCCTTCTGATACAGAAAGCTACTTGTCTTCTGCACGAAACTGGTAACAATTTGCTCGACATGATCGTCAGAATTATACAACGAATCAACGAGTTTTTGCTTCATATATCTGCTCAAAGACATTAAAATTATTATCCGGCCACAGTTGACGCGGGCATCAGAAAATAATTCGTCTGCGATATTCTCAAAGACAGTGTATGCTTGATCAGTTGGTATATTGTCCTACAACAGACTCAAACAACGTTGCATGTTGACGAATCAACCCATCTAATAATTGCGTCATCTTACAAACTTCATCCGGCTGGATAACATTCACAAAGAGGTCGGCCATTTATCAGAGAATGTCAGCTACGCAGAGGCACGGATGTACTCTGTGTAATAAAACCTTCACATTTGCTACTAATCTACGTCGGCATGTTGTGACTACTCATTCGACACAACAGTTTACTTGCGATTTTTGTGATTACAGTTACAATAGATATGATAATTTACGGAGACACGTAAAGACCGAACATGAACTACTATTCAGTGCCGTGTCGACCACTCACCCATCACCTAGGGCTGGTAATAATTACCAATCCACAAGTCGCAAGCGGCGACGAGAACCGAATACAGACGAACAATCTACTGGTAAACGTCAGAAGTCAACCAAACAACAAACATCAAATGACAGAGTGTCGGCGATTACAGACACTCAAATACCATCAACTAGCACATCAACACAAGCAGCATCCGCCCGTTCTGCCGCCAGCCGTAGCGGGCAGGAGTTATCAACATCCGGTGGCTTGTCGGGCGATCGTGTTTCGCCGACCACCGATGAACAGTTACTAACACCAAGCGCCCTGTCGGCCGATCACGTATCGTCTACTAATAATAAGCAACAATCATCTAGTACCACAGTGAATGACGCGGAACGAACAACTTCTATTTTTAACGCATCATCACGTACCACGTCGAGAGGCGCAGGCGATTATGTTTCGCCGACCACAGATGAACAGTTACTAACACCAGGTGCCGTGTCGGCCGAACACGTGTCGCCGACCACAGATGAACAGTTACTAACACCAGGTGCCCTGTCGGGTGGCACAGCCGATCACGTGTTGCCGACTAATAATACTCAGTTATCAACATCTACTACCACAGTGAGTGACGGAACAACAGATACTTTGTCGGGTGGCACAGGCGATCATGTTTCGCCGACCACAGATGAACAGTTACTAACACCAGGTGCCATGTCGAGTGGCACGGTCGATCACGTGTCGCCTACTAATAATAACCAACAATCATCTGGTGCCTTACCGAGTGACGCAGCATCATCAACAACAAGCGTGTTGCCAACAGAAGAGCAACTATCACCTAGTACCACGGCGAGTGACGAATCAACAGGTGCCCTGTCGGGTGGCGCGGGCGATAACGTGTCGCCTACTAATAATACTCAACTATCATCACGTGTCACGGCTTGCCAACGAATCGGCGGGAACCTCTGGTGTTAACACAACTACTGAATATTTGTCATTACAAAAATTACCCCCGGATGTTCGAGCTGTGTATAATGAGCACTGGAATACGATTAGATCACACATACGACACGGTCGGTATCTGTGTGAATGGACATATTTTAATCGACCAGATACTGACATGCCGACAGATTGGAGTTCTCGTTTATTCCGACATTTTAATGTTCAAAACTCCCGCTTCAAAATAATCGCCAGTCTGCACACAATACTAAGACATCGAGAGACACAAGCCCTACGAGTATACCATGCGAGTTCCAATAACTCTTCCTTGTTCGACTAAACCATTTTTAGTGAATCCAATAGGTCTGATTTCGAGGCCTTTGTGACCAAAGTGAAATGCTGTTGACTTGGTCAATTCAGCGACATTAACCAGACCAGATACCAAATACTTATGTAGAAACAATTCCCAGTATAACTTTTTACGTTTACAAACGTTGGTAGAAGTTCCCTGTTGGTTGTTGTATGGAATCAATCCCCACCATATTACACAAAACAAATTTATTAATATACTTCAGAACCGACGCACGCTGGTAAGCCGTTATACATGATAATCGTGTGCTATTTTCCGGCTGTATATCTGTGTTTAAAGAACAGGAAGTATGTCAGTAAATATTAGAAAAGATACACGACAACTGTTCACCAAATGGCTGCGGTATAAAGAGTTGGACGCCCACACCCCTTTTTCTGGTGTTAGTTTAGTTGATTTACCCGCCCTGGAAGAATGTTTTAAAACACAAATCAATGTGTTTGCCTTTACAGAGGAGGAACATCTGGTTCCGAAAATTAGAAGCACTAGTACACATCCAGATATAGTGAATCTTCTTCTAGCATGAAAACCATTTCATGTATATTGTTGATGTGGCCAAGGCCGCTCGGTGTTTTTCTTGTGGGAAATGCGGTAAGCTATTTAAGATGTACAAGCGATTGACACCCCACGAACTTAGGTGCAAAGGCGTAGCCACTATCGAAACGTATAAAGGTGGGGTTTATCGCCCGACCGAATCGATCTTGGAATTTGCTCCGTGACCACGGGTTTGACGTAGAAGAAAATTTTATTTTCCCTTTCAGAGCGTGCTACGATATGGAATCTTTTCTTCTCCAATGAAAATTTACCGGCTGACTCAAAGTCGACGACCTTCATGGCCAAACACGTCCCCTCTCTCGTGTGCGGTCGCCTCTAATGTCCCTGGGTTCGACACCCCTAAATGTTTCATCACCACCGGTGATCCACAGGTCCTCGTAAATGAAATGTTGGACTATCTCCATGACATAGCTGCTAAATCGTATGAGCTTTTACTCAAAAAGTTCGAGTCAGTCTTTGCTAAATTAGGTGACCAACCAAAATTAAGTGAGAGGCTCGACTTGTATTTGTTCCAGCTCCCTCTGATTGGAATGAATAGCGGTAAGTATGACATTAACCTTCTGAAACCTTATTTGGTACGGTATTTCCTTGATCGGGAGGCTAACCCGTTCAAGTTTATAGTCAAGAGAAATAATAATTTTATGTGCATAGCGACAGAAAGACTGAAATTCCTCGACGTCTCCAACTTTCTGGTCCCGGGCGTAAGTTACTCTCAATATTTAGCCTCGTTTGGGATAAAAGAGACAAAAGGATTTCTGTGCTATGAGTATCTGACCGACCTCAGTAAGCTAAATGAGACAGCCCTACCACCACACGGTGCTTTTTTCTCAAAGCTTAAAAACCGTAACATTTCCGAAGCAGAATACGCCGTTTGTCAGAAAGCGTGGACCGATAATAAAATGACTACCTTGCGGGACTTTCTAATTTGGTACAACATCAAAGACGTGTCTCCTTTTCTACAAGCCCTGGAAAAACAAGTAGCCTTTTATGCCAGGTTTAAATATAGACATGTGCAAGCAGGCCATCTCCGTCCCCGGTATTACTTTACAGTACCTATTCAACACTATGAATAAAGATGTTTCTTTTGTTTTGTTTTCGAAGAAGGAGGAGAAGGTGCACAAGTTGTTACGAGATAACGTCGTGGGTGGACCGAGTATCATTTTCCATCGCTACCATCAAGTCAATGAGACCCGTATCAGGGGTAATAAGCTGGTAAAAAGCATTAAAGGATTTGATGCGAATGCCTTATACCTTTGGTCTCTTATGAAAGAGATGCCATCAGACTTCCCCATATATCGAAGCCGCGAGGATGGGTTTAGAGCACACAGATTACACAAGTACACACGTCAGAGTCGAGAGTGGTTAACCTGGGTGTCACACAACAACAACATAGATTTAAAAACCCAATTCAATAGTCACGAGATGCAGCTCGGCGACCGACATATTCGCGTAGATGGGTGGGATAAAAAGAATACGACAGCTTACCAAGTTCCATGGGTGTTTGTTCCACGGGCACCCATCTTGCCGTCTAACTGCTGGGAAAACGATTAATCCCGTCAATAAAAAACCGTTAGTCGAACTATACCAGAACACGTGTGAGCATCCACGAGTATCTAGAAAAAACTGTTGGGGTGACCGTTAAGGTTATTTGGGAATGTGAGTGGCAGAGATTAAAGAGGTCAAACACAACCATCAAGTGTTTCTTGCGGGAAACGTTTCCACCATCAGAACTTCCTTGGGGATCGTTGAGTGAAAACCAGATCATCGACGCTGTAAAAAGTGACACATTTTTCGGGTTGGTTGAGTGCGATATAGAGACCCCGACTGATTTAAAAGAGTCATTTGCCGAAATGCCTCCTATTTTCAAGAACACGGAGGTGTCGAGAGACGATATTGGGGAGTTTATGCAAGAATATGCCATAAAAAATAAACTACTGAGTACCCCACGACGGACATTGATCGGTAGTTATTTCGGGAAGAAAATTTTATTAGCCACCCCTCTTTTAAAGTGGTATCTAGCGCATGGGTTGGTCGTTACCCACATCTACCAGACAATAGAATATCGACCGGTTAGTTGTTTTAAACAATTCGGGGAAGCAGTCTCTAACTGCCCGTCGCCAAGGGGACAAAAATCCGGCCGAGTCTATTACAGCCGACACAATGAAGTTGTTAGGTAACGCCGCTTACGGGAAAACACTTACCAATAAGGCCAAACATACTGATGTCTCCTACTGTCAGGGAAAAGACACTACCAAACTAATCAATAACCCCAGGTTCAAAAGCATGACTGCTGTTACAGACGATCTCTTCGAAGTAGAAACCCTAAAAAAGAAAACTGTCTGGGATCTACCTCTACAGATTGGGTTCTTTGTCTACCAGTATGCCAAGTTGCGCATGCTAGCTTTCTATTACGACTTTCTCGACAAATTTATCGCTAAAGAAGACTACCAACTCACTGAAATGGACACTGACTCTCTCTATTTGGCCCTTAGCGCTGACTCACTCTCTGAAGTAGTTAGACCACACCTTAGAGCAGAGTATGACAGAGTCTATAATCAGTGGTTCCCGTCTGAAACCTGCCCTGTTCATAGAATTACCCCTAGTACTGATACCTGTAAGGATTGCCAGACTATCAAGGCCTATGAAAAGAGAACCCCCGGTCTTTTCAAACTAGAGTACGAAGGGAAGGGGATGGTCTCATTGTGTAGTAAGACGTATATTTGTGTCGGTGATTATGATAAAATCAGTACCAAAGGTCTGACCAAAAACCACAACACGCATCTAAACAAAGACACATTTTTGGAAGTATTAAACACCCAAACACCGAGTGGGGGAACCAATATAGGCTTCAAAACACAAGACTCTTCTGTATATACATACACACAACATCGTAATTCACTGTCATATCTCTATATAAAAAGAAAGGTTGACAGTGATAATATCTCGACTATGCCATTACTTATTTAATATGTATTGTTTGTCTATATATGATTTTAATAAAATTATTATATACCTTACTTGAGTCGTTTGTTTTCTTTATTGATGTTTTATGTTGTATTTTTTATGTCGTACCTACAATTACTTGACCACGCACGCCACCTCTGATGAGTCACTAGACCACGCCACCTATGATGAGTCACTAGACCACGCCTACATTTTTGGGGAAAAAGAGTTATCGCCCTTTGAGGATCAGGATCGATAAATGGTTGATTTATATAAGATCCTCAAAAAAGCACTGGATGGAGCCCCACTTACACTACTCTGTTGTATTCACCCCTTCACCATTTGCCATTGTTTGTCTTTACTGTCTATTTCTTTTTCTATTGCATTGCATATATTATGTACAGTAATTGCAGATTTATAATTCATTTCTTGATTTTATTTCAGTATTGTCAAAATAGCTTGAAATTTATTGGAGCCCTCTTTAATGTCTTCAATTTTATTTTAAGCTTCCAATTACTGAAGCATGGTTACTTTTGCAAACTGCTCGTGGTCTTGTTTTTATTTACAGTAAACTGTTTCAAAATCGATTGTTTATTAGTACGTAATCAGCTTTATTATGAACATTGTTTCCTTGACTTTTCCATGTCCAAAGGCTTTTAGGCTGTAGCTGAAAGAAGTGTTTTCGAGTATCATATTATGTACTCTGGTCTATTCAACCAGTTTTTCCCCTCCCTCATTTCTCTCTTCAATGCCATATTCATCTGTAGCATCTTAGTATCTTTCTTCTCCAACATTTGCACTGAAATCTTCCTGGACTGTTGTTTGACTATTTGTACATTGTAATATAGCCATGTTAAGTTATTCATAAAAAAAAAGTTATCACTTTCTTCTTCTATGCCATCGGCAATTGATGCATAGACTTGTATGATATTCATCATCTCATCTCATCTCATCAGGTTCCTCTTGTACTATGCGGTGTCGAGGTTAAGCATAAATAGCGGGAGAGTGCCCGTTTATGGGTTTCATATATCAAGATTCTCATGGACTCTGCTTCAGTCTAGTCTGTAGATCATTGCTTGTTGCGGTATACTGTTAGTTGGTAATCTAGTTATATGGCCAAACCATTTAACCTGATGTTTTCTGATGAAATCTAGCTCTGCAGTCCGTTTATGCTTATTGTGTTTTCTTCAAGCGGGAAAAGAATCCCCTGCCGGCTTATTCGGCCAGTCGCCGGTTTAGGACGAAAAAGTCTGACCAAGGGGAGTCCGTTCTTATATGGACATATGTCTTTTTTACTATCTTCGCTCTTTCTCTTTTCAAGATTATATTCACAATCCTTTTATGTTCACGTCCCCGTTAGTAAATTATTCTATAATAATCTATATTCATTTCCCCTTCCCCTATCTGTCTTGCCTCACAAAACTAATAATATTCCTTCTTATGATGTTTTTCAGCTTACCAGCGTGCATGAGTGTTATCAAATTTTTATGACTCAATTACAAATGAATTACATCTGCTTCTACTTCTTTCGTTCGCTTGAAATATGTCTATAACTGCAATGCTGTCTCTTGTATAAATTTAACTTTCTTTTTTAGTTCACTCAGCGGTCCATAGAGTTTATCTTCCACTATTGTCTCTCTAAGCCAGAAGGTTTGCCTAGACAATGTTGTAATTTGGGCAGTCTTAGAGTATGTGCTCTGCTGTTTGCGACGCCAATCCACATGTGCACAAGGCTGATTCACCAATCTTGAATTCTGTATACATGTGGTTGCGTAATCTATTGTGTCCTGTTCTGAGGCGCAGAATAATGACTTGTTCTGGTCTGTCCATAATGTGATAGTCATCTTGAGCAGGTTTTGATCACCACGGAGCAGGCGCCACGTGTATACAAATCTAAAAATAGTGTATACAGTAATCTGCGCATGTGAATAAGCACTTCAAATGGTCACAAATCGGGCACGTATGTCCGTCTTACATTAAGTTAATTAAGGAAATAAAATTGCAGATGTTGGTTTATTCCAAGCCAGGGGAAACGAAAAAAGAAAGAAAGATAGATAGAAAGGAAAAAAAGAAAAAAAAGAAAGAAAGAAAGAAGAGGAAGAAGAAGAGAGTCTTGAAGACTCTTTACACTTCATCCTCATTGCGAACATAACGTTTAATGATGATGATAATGACGACAACGACGGCCTCGACGACCAACGACGACGACTATGCTGCTGATGCTGATGGAATTTTGCCATTAAGAACAGGGCCCTGAAAAGGTGTAATTGGAAAACAAAACACTACAAGTAAAATCCCCACTACTGCAATCTCTGTGACATTAGAATTACGAAAGACTATCCTGAAATAGAAACAGATTCGGGGTGGGGGTGGGGTGGGGGGGGGAGGAAGAGATGGGGGATTTATTATGTCTTGTCTGATCATCCTCCATCTTCCCAGGACAAATATTTCAGTTCACACTGTCGTTAACTTTGTGTGTCCCAGGGATTTCAGTAGTACGAGTTAGAATGAGTTCAAATAAATACTTCGGAACAGAAGGAGTTAAAGAAACAATAGTGATCGATGGTTTCAAACAACTCTCTTCCTCCCCCACCCCTATTCACCCTTCCCCAAACACACAGGCACACACCTTTATTATTTGTTTGTTCATTGGTAAAGACGGGTTTAAAAGCACGGCCGTGTAGTGTCTTCCGTTTGCCCAGTACCCTAGTCGCCGTGTAGTGTCTTCCGTTTGCCCAGTACCCTAGTCGCCGTGTAGTGTCTTCCGTTTGCCCAGTACCCTAGTCGCCGTGTAGTGTCTTCCGTTTGCCCAGTACCCTAGTCGCCGTGTAGTGTCTTCCGTTTGCCCAGTACCCTAGTCGCCGTGTAGTGTCTTCCGTTTGCCAGTGCCCTAGACGCCGTGTAGTTTCTTCCGTTTGCCCAGTGCCCTAGTCGCCGTGTAGTGTCTTCCGTTTGCCCAGTACCCTAGTCGCCGTGTAGTGTCTTTCGTTTGCCCAGTGCCCTAGTCGCCGTGTAGTGTCTTCCGTTTGCCCAGTGCCCTAGTCGCCGAGTAGTGTCTTCCGTTTGCCCAGTACCCAAGTCACCGTGTAGTATCTTCCGTTTGCCCAGTGCCCTAGTCGCCGTGTAGTGTCTTCCGTTTGCCCAGTACCCAAGTCGCCGTGTAGTGTCTTCCGTTTGCCCAGTACCCTAGTCGCCGTGTAGTATCTTCCGTTTGCCCAGTACCCTAGTCGCCGTGTAGTGTCTTCCGTTTGCTCAGTGCCCTAGTCGCCGTGTAGTGTCTTCCGTTTGCCCAGTGCCCTAATCGCCGTGTAGTGTCTTCCGTTTGCCCAGTGCCCTAGTCGCTGTGTAGTGTCTTCCGTTTGCCCAGTGCCCTAGTCGCCGTGTAGTGTCTTCCGTTTGCCCAGCGCCCTAGTCGCCGTGTAGTGTCTTCCGTTTGCCCAGCGCCCTAGACGCCGTGTAGTGTCTTCCGTTTGCCCAGCGCCCTAGACGCCGTGTAGTGTCTTCCGTTTGCCCAGTGCCCTAGTCGCCGTGTAGTGTCTTCCGTTTGCCCAGCGCCCTAGTCGCCGTGTAGTGTCTTCCGTTTGCCCAGTGCCCTAGTCGCCGTGTAGTGTCTTCCGTTTGCCCAGTGCCCTAGTCGCCGTGTAGTGTCTTCCGTTTGCCCAGTACCCTAGTCGCCGTGTAGTGTCTTCCGTTTGCCCAGTGCCCTAGTCGCCGTGTAGTGTCTTCCGTTTGCCCAGTACCCAAGTCACCGTGTAGTGTCTTCCGTTTGCCCAGTGCCCTAGTCGCCGTGTAGTGTCTTCCGTTTGCCCAGTACCCTAGTCGCCGTGTAGTGTCTTCCGTTTGCCCAGTACCCTAGTCGCCGTGTAGTGTCTTCCGTTTGCCCAGTACCCTAGTCGCCGTGTAGTGTCTTCCGTTTGCCCAGTGCCCTAGTCACCGTGTAGTGTCTTCCGTTTGCCCAGTACCCTAGTCGCCGTGTAGTGAAACTGGAAGCAATGGAGATGTGAAGGTGGTCCGATAATGAAAACTAAAGAGTCCCAGTGGAAGTACGTAAAATGCATGAGTGGGTGCCAATGAATGGGTTGGCGATAGTGGACGATAATTAAAGAGCAATGATGTGTGCACCTAAGTATGATGGTGATACTAACGAAACTCATTTTCTGTGCTTCTTTTGTGTGTACTAAGCGAGTCCTAAAGTCTGGATGGACTGATATGCGTGAGCGCACATACATACATCTACACACATCAACTAAAATTCATACAATAGTATACATACACATGTGTATAGTATGTATGAGAAAGGAGAGGGATAGAGACAGAGAGAGACAGACAGAGAGAGATGGGGAGGGGGGAGAGGGGTTGGTATAGTACCTGCGTTATGCCACATGGAGTATGTGGCATAGGAAGGTCTACAATTACGAGGCTTCACTCATACTGTTCCCTGTGAAATATGGCCAGTAAGATTAATTGTTATGCCACGTATTATAGGATCAAATCGCCCAATGCATTGTGTTATTTGGGTTGTATAAGATAATACCATCGCTAATACACAACGATTATTATACTATGTGGTACTGGTGCGTGACACCCAGGTTTTCTCTTGTTGTGTGTGAGTGCATATTCCATAATGGAAATCATGGAACGACGTGTACCAGAGACAGCCCGGATAATGGATATACTGTGGGTGTGTCAACCACAGCTTCTCTCGTTGCTGTTTATTGTAAGAGATAAAGGACAGCTAGGTGTGTATGAAAGACAGCACGGATGATGGATACATTCTGGGTATAAGACCTTCAGCTTCTCTCGTTGCTGTTGATCTCTCGCTAAGTGTAGTGAGCAAGAAATAAGTAATGATATTATTATATACACACACATATGTACACACACACACACGCACACACACACACACACACACACACACACACACACACACACAAGAAGGTATAGAAGAGGTATAGAGTAGAAAGGTTTGGGAATAGGTCGCTTTATAGTAGACCGTTGTAGTAAGACCATGCGATCCTGTGGAAACCGTAAGTAGTATAGTAAATCAGAAACGATGACCGTTTTTGAGGTGGAAATCGATATTCAACCTCACAGGGCGATAACTCCTAGGGTTTTTCAAAAAAGTAGGCGTGGTCAGAGTAGGTGTTGCAAAGTGTGTCATCGGAGTCAAGTGGTCAAGTGGTCAAGTGGCTCATCAGAATAGGTACGTGAAGTGTACAACATACAAAATAACAAACAAACGAGTCAAGTAAGGTATATACTAATTTTATTAAAACCATATATAGACAAACAATACAATGCATATTAAATAAGTAGCGGCGTAGTTGATAAATTATCACCGTGAACCTGTCTTTTTATATACAAATATGACAGGGAAGCGCGGTGTTGCTGATACGTATTCACACCCGTCCCGTGGGTCTTGAATCTTATATTGGTTCCCCCACCCGCCTCTTGGGTGGTGAGAACATTCAAGAATTTGTCCTTGTCCAAGACATTGTGGTTTTTGGTCAGACCTTTGGTATTGATTTTATCATAATCGCCGACACAAATATATGTCTTGCTGCATAACGACACCATCCCCTCCCCTTCGTATTCTAATTTAAAAAGCCCGGGGGTTCTCTTTTCATAGGCTTTGATATCCACACAGTCATGACAGGTAGTGGTATTAGTTCTATGAACAGGGCAAACTTCAGTTTTCTTGGCGGGGAAGTGTGGGAAAATCTGGAAGGTAGTACCGGGAAGTTACACATTTTTTTTTATTTTTGGTCGGCGAAGTGTGGGAAAATCTCGGGCGGGTGTGACGGTGGTCGGTTCATAACAGAACGGGGTGTATGAGGGGTTGAAAAAATTCATTAAGTAACGGGTTGTAAAAACGTTGGTAAGTGGTGTGTTAAATATTTTGAACTGTTAGCACATTGGCGGTGTACATTAGTAGGAATAGAAGGAATAGTTGCGGTAGCTATAGTAGTCATAGTGGGTATGGCTTAGTGAAATTAGTTCATAAGGGGTGGTTATTAGTGCTATGTAGACAGTCGTAGTGGCTTATTCACTACCATCACGCGTGTTACAAATTAAACCTTATAAAGTAAAGTAGTTGATTGTAATGGATATGGTGTAGTGTCATTCAGTGTTAAGTGGTGGGTAGCAGGTAATAGTGGCCAAGCAGCGGTCAAGTAGTGGTCAAGCAGTGGTCAAGTGGTCGAGTGACCAATTGAATTGTACAGGAGAGTACGTGTAGTGACATGGTAGTGGTTAAAGTGGTAGATAACGTGGTCAAGTAGCGGTCAAGTAGTGGTCAAATAGTCGACTGACCACTTAAATTGTAGGGTAAGGTACGTGTAGTGAAACGGTGTTGGTTAAAGTGATCAATGACGTGGTCAAGTAACGGTCAAGTAGTAGTCAAATAGTCGACTGACGGCTTTAATTGTCGGGGAAAGTTGGTATAGTGACATGGTGATGATCAAGAGATGGTCAAGTGGGGGTGAAGTAGTTGTCAAGTAGTGATTAAGTAGTGGTCAACTGGTCGAGTGACCACTTAAATTGTCGGGGAATGTATGTGTAGTGAAACGGTAGTGGATAAAGTGATCGATGACGTGATCAAGAGGTGGTCAAGCAGTCGTCAAGTAGTGGTCAAGTAGTCTAGTGAACACTTACAATCTAGAGGAAAGTACGTGTAGTGAAACGGTGATGGTAAAATAAGTAATCGCGTGGTCAAGGGGTGGTCAAGCAGTGGTCAAGTAGTGGTGGTCAAATGGTCGAGTGACCACTTAAATTGTTGGGGAAATTACTATTAGTGACATGGTAGTGGGTAAAGGGTAGTGAAAGGACAGTAGTAATAGTAGTAACAATAGAGATAGTTGTAGCGACAGCAATAGTAGCGATTGCATTGGTAGAGATACAAGTCTCTTTATCGGCATGTGTACAACTCACACACACAAGAACAAAGACACAAGTACGGCCGCATCACAAGAATAGACAAACGTATACACACACAGACACATACAGACAAGTACAGAGACATCACAATAACAATGACACATACACACTCACAAGAATAGACAAATAAATACACACTCGAACACAAAGGTACAGAGACTGCGAACAACACAGCCTTCCCCGTGTTTTGTAAACGGGTGGGGATGTCCGAGAAAACTTCCTACTACTACTACTACTACTACTACTACTACTACTACTACTACTACTACTACTACTACTACTACTACTACTACTACTACTACTACTACTACTACTACTACTACTACTACTACTACTACTACTACTACTACTACTACTACTACTACTACTACTACTACTACTACTACTACTACTACTACTACTACTACTACTACTACTACTACTACCACCACCACCACAACAACCATACTATTATCCTAGGTTGGCGGGTCCCTGGCGTACATCATCGGCGCCATATGCAAAAGTCATTAAGTGGCCGGATGGTTGCTGGGAGATTTGATTCATTGGTCGCACGGGGGTCGGTTCATAACTATTAAAACACTCACACGGTTCGTCAGCGGGTGCGTACGAAAAAGTCATTGCTATGTGTCTATATACGAGTCGCTGCATCTTTCCCCAGAAACATATTTCCATTGTTTTACAACTTGTCTGCTCATTGCCATGTTTCACACCCAGACAAAGGTACAGGTTCTATGGATCATTTCAACACTCAAATAAGAAAATGTGTTAGACAAATTATTAAAATGTTTGCCAAAACAAGAAACATCTCAACCAAACTTATAAAAAGTAGGAAAGTTTGTTAACCAAATGTGAAACATATTTGCCAAGTAAAGAAATATCTCGACTAAAATTACAAAAAAGTAGGAAAATGTGTCGACCAAAGTAGGAAGAATTTGTTAGTCAAAAATGAAAAATAGTGGTCAAGTAAAGAAATATTTCAACCAAACTTATAAACATCGCAGCCAAACTTATAAAATGTAGGAGCATTGGTTAACCAAAGGTGAAAACTATTGGCCAAATACAGAAATATCTCAACAATACTTATGAAAAGTAGGAAACTTTGTTAACCAAATGTGAAAAATATCGGTAAAATTTATAAATGTCTCGTCCAAATTTATAAAAAATAGGAAAATTTGTTAGCCATATGGTGAAAATATTGCTCAAACTATGTCGACCGAAGTAGGACATTACGTGAACCAAAGTAAAAAAAATTGTCGGCCAGATACAGAAATATATCGAACAAATTTATAAATATCCCCACCAAGCTTATGAACAGTAGGAAACTTTAACCAAATGTGAAAAAATATCGACCACAGAGAGAAACATTTCAACTAAACTTATAAAAGGTAGGAACATTTGTCAGCCAAAATGGGGGAAATGTTGACCAAAATAAGAAATATCTCAACCAAACTTATAAAAATTAGGTGGGGGGGGGGGGGGGGGAATGTTGGCCGAATTTAGAAATAGCTCGGTAAAGCTTATAATAAGTAGGAAAATTTCTTACCCAAATAGAAAAAAATATTGGTCAAGTAAAGAAATATCTCGTCCAAACTTATAAAAAGTAGGAAAATTTGTTACACAAATGGGAAAAAATATCGACCAAGTAGGAAATAATGTTAGCCAAATGGGACAAATATTGGTCAAGTAAAGAAATATTTCAACCAAACGTATAAAATGTAGGAAACTTTGTTAACCAAATGGGGGAAATATTGGCCAACTGAAGAAATAATACATCGAAACTTATAAAAATTAGGAAAATTTGTTAACCTAATGAGAAAAATATTAACCAAGTAAAGAAAAATTTACACCAAATATACAAAAATTAGGAAAATGTGTTAACCTAACGAGAAAAAAATTATGGCCAACTAAGAAATCATGTTAGCCTAATAGGAAAAAGTATCGGTCAAACTTATAGATGTCTCGTTTAAACTTATAACATGTATGAAAATTTGTTAGGCAAAGGTAAAAAATATTGGCCAAGTAATGAAATATCTCATCCGAACGTATAACAAGTAAGAAAACATGCTAGTAACATCAAGAAATATGTCGACCGGAGTAATGCAATAGGAAAAACGATGGACAAACTTATAAATATGTCGACCGTTATAAGAAAATGTGTTACCCAAATTAGGAAAATATTGGCCAAGGTATGAAATATCTCGACCAAACTTACAAAAATAGGAAAACATGTCGACCAAAGTAAGAAAATTCGTGATCAAAAGATGAAATAATTGTGGCCCAGTAAAGAAATATCCCATCCAAATTTTATAACATGTATGAAAATGTGTTAGCCAACAGTGAAAACTATTGACCAAGTAAAGACATTTCTTGTCCAAACTCATAAAAAGTAGGCAAATTTGTTAACTAAATGTGAAAATTATCGGTCAAACTTATAAATATCGCCACCAAACTTATAAAAAGTAGGAAAATTTGTTACCTAAATGTGAAAATTTTTGACCAAGTAAAGAAATATCTCATCCAAACTTATAAAAATGTCGACTGATATAAGAAAATATGGTATCCAACGTAGGAAAAATAGTGGCCGAGTTACGAAATATCTCAACCAAACTTACAAACCTTAGAAAAATATGTCGACCTAATCAGGAAAATGTGTTAGCCAAAGATGAAAAATAGTGGCCATGTAAAGAAATAGCGCGTCCAAACTTATAAAATGTAGAAAAATGTGTTAGCCAAATTGACAAAACTGTTGACTAAACTTATAAATATCTGGTCCAAACTTATGAAAAGTAGGAAACTTTGTTAACCAAAGGTGAAAAATATTGTCCGAGTAAAGACATGTTTTAACCAAACTTATAAATATATCATCCAATCTTATACAAAGTAGAAAAAATTTGTTAGCCAAATGGGAAAAATGTTGGCCAAATACAGAAATAGTTCGACCAAACTTATAAAAATCTAGGAAAAAATATTAGCCAACACAACTAAAATGTTGACCAAAGTTATAAATATCACATCCAAACTTATGAAAAGTAGGAAATTTTGTTAACCAAATGTGAAAAAAATAATGATCAAGTACAGGCATATTTCAATCAAACTTATAAACTTGCCGTCAAAAGTGATAAAAACTAGGAAAATCTGTCAGCCAACTAAGAAATAGCTATGTAAAAGTAAGAACTTTGTCGACCAAACTAAGGCAAATGTTTTACTAAAATTAGGAAAAAATGTAATTTCTGTAATTATGTCAAACGTGTTTTGAACTTTTATCTTAAAAGACATTTCACAATACATAATCATCAACTTCAGCACTTTCCCGATTTTACATTACCGAAAGCTCCAACTTACCATTCCAGCGTATCTGCTAAAGAAGCACTTATACAGACTAATCACTCATCTCTCCACACTCTTGGTTTTTCCTTTCTAACACAACGTATCTCTGTCTTTCATAGATACCTTCAAAACTTTTCCATGTCACACCACTAAATACTCCAAACCTTTGTTGTGCATGAGGTCTAATGAAACAGACATAACATTTATGGCAATGCAATCTGTGATCCACCTGGGATAGTTGTCACGATACTAGAGGTCAACGATCCGAAATGTTACTAGAACACGAACGGCGTCCTCAGCCGAGGCATTTTGTTTGTTGAGAGAGCCTTGATTGAACGATCAGAATGACTGAAGACGGGAGCAAAGTCTGCGGGAACTAACGGACAACGGAATACGACGAGATCCAACACTTTGAACACCGATGTATCACGATAAAGCAATTGCAAGAAACCTTTGAAGTGAGAAACGGAGATTCGCGATCACGCCGTATCACGGTCTTTTGTGATAATGGAGAAGAATATCTGTGGTCGGAGGAAACGAGTAGATAATCATTGATGTCCCGAAATGACCGGGCATCAAAAGAACAATTCGGTTGTTATTGAGAAACAGATGAAGAGGACAGGGGGAAATTGGTGGAATAAGCCCATATAGTCGTACAGAGCCAGAGTATTAATAGGCTGGATATTCTAGTGGAATTTAGTGTGCTATTTGGCTTCCACGAGAAGTGGTGATTTATTCTTGAGTGATTATGAAAAGGGAGTTACAATGTTTCAAGTTGGATGAAACCGACGAGCATTTTGTATTTATTGTGCAATAAGTATTCCCGATTCAGCCGAGGATAATTATAAGGTAGTTGTGGTGTAGAGTATAAATCTAACATAGTGTATTTGAGTGTGAGACCGTAATAATGGGCGTCGGCCTAATTTAGCTGAGAAGTAACATAGTGGATTGTGTAAAGTATCAGTGCACTCGATAGAATAAGTACTAAGAGAATATAGGATATGTAATGATACGAGATTCTAGTATGGATGGTTACTGGGATTTCTGAGCTCTTTTATGACATTTCATTCTTTACCTAGTCTTAAGTTATGTGTATACTCCTATGTCTTATGTCAGAAGTCATTTCTCTGAATATATATAACTGATAACGGCCATAAGCCTACTCTCACCTCTAATGAGTTTGAGTTAGGTTGATAGCACCTGATATTGTATATTTACCAGGTTCCTAGGAAGGAAGAAATAGCAACACTCCTGGAAAGAAAGAAGGGACTCTCGGCTGGTGTAGTAATACATATCGGCCAGATTGAAGTCTGAAATCTCACATACATGTCAGCAAGTTCCAGAATTAATGGATACATATAAGGCATTCTGGCTAAGAGGCTTAAAGCAGAATAAAGTCAACTCCACATAGAACGGATTAGCAATATGGTTCACATGACCATAAGATAAATACAAACAAACTGTAATACCTGAAGTTTTTCCTCTGAGGAATATAACATTCTTGGACTTTAATACAAACAGTGTGTCAGTGGAATATATATGCAGGGTTGTGATTAGTCCTACATCCATAGACTATACTTTATTAACTATAGCGGATGTGTAACCATTCCCTGGATTTGAAGAAAAACATTCATAATTTCAACCGGAAAGACATTACATATAAAAAACACACTGTTGTGAAAATACATTTTATTCCCAAAAGTCAAGGATATTGTGAGGACATCCTCATCAGCATTCAGAGAGAGACACTATACCGGGTGAGCGTAAACAAGTTCTGTGCTGTTGTGACATTATCTATGTCGTTGTGTGATGAGCACAGTGAGATGAATCTTGGACTGTCAATCTTATCTCACCTACAATATAGAACACACCAACAACGTCTTTACATACATTCTATACACACCCATGACACTTTTTATTCAATAAATATGTTAGTATTTATTGGAGGACAATGTTGTGTGGGTATGTTATGAAGGAATAAAAGAGAGAGAGATAGAGAGAGAGATAGTGATGAGAAGGCATAACGGGGGAGTGCAGACAAAGGTCTGACAATAGTCCCAAAGTATAAGAAGGATTTTAAAGGTGTGCTTGTTGACTCCACTTTCCCCCAGGGACGACAAGCTACAGTAGTTTCGATATCATCTGAGTATTCGTCAGCAAAGAACCATTTCCCAAGGCTGACGTCGTCAACTTTCTATATCACAATGTCTGCTACACTAACCTTCCATTATTCCAGCTTTTAACAACAAAAAAGGTGTTCTCGATGGCTAGCTAACATAATATTTCTTACTTTGTCCACCTCTTTCACACGTTGTCATTTCACAACTGCTTGACCACTACTTGACCACCTCTTGACCACGTCATCTACCACTTTAACCACTACCATATCACTACACGTACTCTCCTGTACAATTCAATTGGTCACTCGACCACATGACCACTGCTTGACCACTACTTGACCGCTGCTTGACCACTGCTTGACCACTACTTGACCGCTGCTTGACCACTGCTACCCACCCCTTAACACTGAATGACACTACACCATGTCCATTACAATCAACTACTTTACTTTATAAGGTTTAATTTGTAACACGCGTGATGGTAGTGAATAAGCCACTACGACCGTCTACATAGCACTAATAACCACCCCTTATGAACTAATTTCACTAAGCCATACCCACTATGACTACTATCGCTACCGCAACTATTCCTTCTAGTCGACTACTTGACTACCATTGACCACTATTTGACCACCGCTTGACCACGTCATCTATCACTTTATCCGTCATCATGTCACTACACCTACTTTCCTTGACAATTTAAGTGGTCATTCGACCACTGCTTGACCACTACTTGACCACCTCTTACCACGTCATCTACCACTTTAACCACTACCATGTCATTACAGGTACTCTCCTGTACAATTAAATTGGTCACTCGACCACTTGACCACTGCTTGACCACTACTTGACCACCTCATGACCATGCCATCTATCACTTTAACCACTACCATGTCACTACACGTACTCTCCTGTACAATTCAATTGGTCACTGACCACTTGACCACTCATTGACCACTACATGACCGCTGCCTGACCACTATTACCTGCTACCCACCCCTTAACACTGAATGACACTACACCATATCCATTACAATCAACTACTTTACTTTATAAGGTTTAATTTGTAACACGCGTGATGCTAGTGAATAAGCCACTACGACCCTCTACATAGCACTAATAACCACCCCTTATCAACTAATTTCACTAAGCCATACCCACTATGACTACTATTGCTACCGCAACTATTCCTTCTATTCCTACTAATGTACACCGCCAATGTGCTTACAGTTCAAAATATTTTAACACACCACTCACCAACGTTTTTACAACCCGTTACTTAATGACTTTTTTCCACCCCTCATACACCCCGTTCTGTTATGAACCGACCACCGTCACACCCGCCCGAGATTTTCCCACACTTCGCCGACCAAAAAAAATGTATAACTTCCCGGTACTACCTTCCAGATTTTCCCACACTTCCCCGCCAAGAAAACTGAAGTTTGCCCTGTTCATAGAACTACTACCACTACCTGTCAGGACTGTGTGGATATCAAAGCCTATGAAAACAGAACCCTCGGGCTTTTTAAATTAAAATATGAAGGGGAGGGGATGGTGTCGTTATGCAGCAAGACGTATATTTGTGTCGGCGATTATGATAAAATCAGTACCAAAGGTCTGACCAAAAACCACAATCTCTTGGACAAGGACAAATTCTTGAATGTTCTCACCACCCAAGAGGCGGGTGGGGGAACCAATATAAGATTCAAGACCCACGGGACGGGTGTGAATACGTATCAGCAACACCGCGCTTCCCTGTCATATTTGTATATAAAAAGACAGGTTCACGGTGATAATTTATCAACTACACCGCTACTTATTTAATATGCATTGTATTGTTTGCCTATATATGGTTTTAATAAAATTATTATATGACCTTACTTGACTCGTTTGTTTGTTATTTTGTATGTTGTACACTACACGTACCTACTCTGATGAGCCACTTGACCACTACTTGACCACTTGACTACCACACCTACTCTGATGACACACTTCACAGCACCTTCTCTGACCACGCCTACTTTTTTGAAAAACCCTAGGAGTTATCGCCCTGTGAGGTTGAATATCGATTTCCACCTCAAAAACGGTCATCGTTTCTGATTTACTATACTACTACCGTAAGGTCTAAGAAGTTGACAGAAGACGAAGAAATATGAAAAGTGAGTTTCATAGTAGGATGAAAGGTGGAGAAGAAGTCTATGAATTTTTGTAGGTCCGTTAATGACATATTAGTGACACCGAAACCATCATCAATCTACCGCTTGTATAGCTTGGGGATTCTGCCATTATATAGTTTCCAAATCTGGTACTCAAAGTGGCCCATAAAGAGGCAGGTATAGCTGGGGCTCATTTTGATACCCATGGCGACCCCACTGATCTGATTGAAGTACTGGCCATTAAACTAAAATGAATTGAGAGTAAGAACCAGTTCTGCCAGACGTAAAATAGGATCAGTGGCAATGGTAGGGTTTTGGCGCCTCTCTAGGAAGAAATTCAAAGCTGAGAGGCCGTGAATGTGTTAAATGGAAGTGTGCAATGAGGCCACAACCAGGGTGAAGACATGCTGCTGGTTATGGGATCTTACTCCAGAACGTCCACGTTACTTCTGCTAATATGTGTGTTGACATGTGATGCCATATTCGGTTATAAACCGATCTTTAGCAATTAGAGTCAAATGATTAGTACTAACCGCTAACAGAAATTTACTTCTAAAAATGAACTTACAAAAATGGCTCTTTTCAAGCGCGTACACTGAGAGCTGTAAACCGCGGTAATACAATGGCTACATGGCTCGAGACACAGACCTTCAGCTCGGACATATTTTCTTAGTGACTCAATGAGTATGTTCAGAAAGATAGAGATGGTGTGGATCCGGAGACAATGATTGTTGTCTCTGAAGCGGTCATGGCTGGCAAAGATTAGTTTCATTTTCGTGGCAGGGCATGCGGGTGTACAATGAAATGAGCAGGCTGACAAGCTTACAGGTAAGGCTATTGTGGAGGGTGGGTGAGCCATGGACCAGGCTGATATATTCAATGCTTTACGAGAAGTAAGTCGTTTGCGAGAACCAAGTGATGACTGTGAATCTACATCAATGATCAGGCTGCGAGAACAGCAAGTTAAAAAGAGGTGTGGCCAAACAAGAACACTATCAAGGAAGCCAAATAAGATTAATAAACCAACACAGAACTAGTCTCGTTAGCCGCTACACGCTGCGGGATTTACTGAGGGGATCTGAGCACTTATGGACTGAATGGTTCGATGCGCAAAGAGGATGTTCTGTCGACTAACTAACTAACTAAACTAACTAACTAATTAACTCACTAACTAACTAATTATCACAATGGCTGAAAGGCGTATCTGCCGGTCACGTGTTTAAAACCCCTTCCAGAAAATGATTTTTTTCATTGGCGTGACTCCTGAGCTCCCAAGTCGATCCAAACAAAAGCGAGTACTAGGATATTGCTTCAGAAGAAATACGGCTGGCGGGATATTGATCACACCAGTGGCGACTGGTCTAAAAATATGGAGCTACCACAATATATAGTCATATGAAAACTGGCAAGACCCCAAGTCCAGACAACATTACAATAGAAATGATCAATGCCTTAGAAAAATATGGAAAATACCAGGTCACCAGACTGCTGACCACAATATTTGATACTGGAGATATATGTCCCGAATTTTGTAATTCTGTATTTATTGCAATCCCGAAGACATCAGGAGGAATTACCATTGGAGGACGTAACATCAATAACATTAGATATGCGGATAATACAGTATTGATTGCAGACAATGAGCAGGATCTGCAACATTTAGTATGTATGGTTGTTGCACACCGTGAACAACTGGAGTTAGAATTAAATTGTAAGAAGATGCAGATTATGGTTGTCACTAAGAAGAACGAAATACTACAATGTAATATATACGTGAATGAGAATATTCTTAAACAATTAGCTAGGAACAGTCATAGCTTCTGTTGGGAGGTGCCTTAAAGAGACTAGAACAAGAATCGCCATGGCGAAGGTAGCCTTTTGCAAGATGGAAAACATACTAACCAATAAAAAGATGTGTTATTTGCAGCGAGAAAGAGTTTTGAAATGCTACATAGAACCTATACTTTTGCATGAATGTGAAGCGTGGACAATGAGCAGACAAGCTGAAAATAACTGATGGCTATGGAAATTTTGTTTTATAAGGAAAATGCAAAGAATACCATGGGCATACAAAAAGAAACCAATAAGCAAGTCAAGTCCTACAAAAATGCAAATTAAAACCGTAAACTGATTAAAGAAATTAGACGTAGACAGTCAAAACATCTTGAACACGTTATGAGAAGAAATAAATAAGAGAACTTGATGACAATTGGCAAGATTGAAGGTAAAAGAACAAGGGAAGGCCGAGAAATAAATACCTGGATTGCATTGCCACGTGGTATGGTCAATACAAGAACACAGATCTGATCCATGATTCTTGTGATCGCGTGATGTGGCGCTACATGACCACCTACGCGTATCGGCATGGCTCCTTATGATGGTGACCACTATATACCAAATACCATCTATGGCGTTGAAAGGAGCCCTTTACTTTTTTACGCTGGCAGTCAAACTCCTGCCCAAGACTGTTGCTACACTGAAACATTATTTTCCGACTTCTGTTGATTACTGTCCCTCGTTTTGTTAGATTAACCCACTCTGTCCCAGATGTTACTTTACCTGCTTCCGCCACATAAAGATTCTGCGTTTACCCATTCTGGCTGTTGCCGCTCCTTTGGGGTGAAGGACAGTAGACGTTAAGTTTTACTAACACACGATCACAAGAAACAAAATGGACGCTGCGGCCAAAGCCTTCGTCAACACACACACAATAAACATATACTGGCACAACTACATGAAAAACATATTATATACATAACTATATATAATTATCTGTAAGTTATTCATACGTTTCCTTATTGTGAACTAGGCACCTATGTGATGGAATCCGCGTGTCTGATTGGTGAATATTCTGACTGGCTGTAGTGACGATAGCTATCTGTGATCTGTTATTGGTGAATTTTCTGATACGGCTGTAGAGACGATAGCTATGTGTAATCTTAAAGTCTTAAAAGTTGAGAGGATCGACTTCATTGCCCCGCAGTTTTATCCCATATGACTCGGTATCTTTCGGCAGGCCATCCTGCCGAAAGCGTCGCACAAAGCACGAACTCCGTAGCTCCGGCGACGATCCCCAGGAGTCTCCGAGAAAAATGTACTCGTGAACCGAAAGACGAAGCCAGGAATCAAACCCACAACCTTTGGAGCGAGAGGCAAACGGCTTGACCACTTCGCCGCGGAGACTCCCGCTATCTGTGATCTGTGATTGGTGAATATTCTGACATGACTGTAGTGACGCTAGCTATCTGTGGTCGAGTGGAAAGTGGAACAAGGCAAAGGAGAGACTGGTTCAGAGAAGGGTTTGACGACACTCAGCGCGTAGAGGAAAACGCAGGTGCATGTGTATTCAGACTGCCACTGGTACCATGAGCATGGGAACTCTTTGTTGGTTAATGATGAAGAGGGTGGGGGAAGTGTAGTAATATCCCGAGTGCAATGCTGTTGACCCTTAACTGATTCAGTGCCAATTCAGTGGACAGGACGACGATATATCGTCACATATGACCTCCCATTTTGGACATAAGGAAGATATATCGTAAAATATGACCTCCCATTTGGACACAACGACGATATACCACAACATATGACCTCCCATATGGACAGAACGACGATATATCGCAACATATGACCTCCCATTTGGACACAACGACGATATACCGCAACATATGACCTCCCATTTGGACAGAACGACGATATATCGCAACATATGACCTCCCATTTGGACAAAACGAAGATATGTTGCCACTTATGACCTTGGACAGAATGACGATATATCGCAACATATGACCTCCTTTTGGACAGAACGACGTTAAATCGCCACAAATGACCTCCCATTTGGACAGAACGACGATAGATTGCCCTTATGCCCTCCCGTATGGAATGAACGACGATATATCGCAACATATGACCTCCCATTTGGACAGAACGACGATATATCGCAACATATGACCTCCCATTTGGACAGAACGACGATATATTGCCACTTATGCCCTCCCGTATGGAATTAACGACGATATATCGCAACATATGACCTCCCATTTGGACAGAACGACGATATATCGCAACACATGACCTCCCATTTGGACAGAACGACGATATATTGCCACTCATGCCCTCCCGTATGGAATTAACGACGATATATCGCAACAAATGACCTCCCATTTGGACAGAACGACGATATATCGCAACACATGACCTCCCATTTGGACAGAACGACGATATATTGCCACTTATGCCCTCCCGTATGGAATTAACGACGATATATCGCAACAAATGACTTCCCATTTGGAAAGAACAACGATATATTGCCACTTATGCCCTCCCGTATGGAATTAACGACGATATATCGCAACAAATGACCTCCCATTCGGACAGAACGACGATAGATCGTTACATATGACCTCCCATTTGGACAGAACGACGATAAATCGTCACAAATGACTTCCCAATAGGAATGAACGATGATATATTGCCATATATAACCTCCCAATTGGACAGAAGAACGATATATCGACATAGTCGGGTTATCGAGTTAATTGTTTTGTTTCGTGGTTATATTGGCACCTTTTCGTCTTGACAGACGATAGTTTGGTACATTGTGCTTCAAAAAGGCTTAATAACTACGACCCATGGCGGTGGCGAGTGTGGCTGATAAGGCCAATTGGCGCTGTAAATGTTTGTCCACAGTGGATGCATGTGAAAACATAGCCATTTCCACCATCATGCACCATCTTACGTCTCTCATGCTCTGTGTGTGCTTTATCTGCAATCATTTTCTCTTTTGTCTTTATTCCATTTCTGATGTTTGCTCTCCATGCAACACGTTCAGTGGCGACTTGCTCCCAATGTGCATTATCAATGCCTGTATCAATCATGTCCCGCTTACACACATATTTGTATCGTAGTAGAGGCCGACCATGAGATCTCCTACCCGTCTGTAATTCACCAAAATAATATGACCTTTGGTATTCTACCATCATCCATCCTCATTACGTGTCCTATCCATCTAAGTCTACGAAGACTGAGCATGGAGCACACCGTCACACAACCTGATCTTTCCAATACTTCAGTATTTGTGATTTTGTCTTGCCACTTATACCAAGTATTCTTCGCAGACACCGCACATTTAAGCTGTTTAAACGTTTCTCTTGGTGTGAGTAAGTTGTCCAGGTATCACTGCCATAAAGAAGAGTACTAATGACACAGGCTTGATAGACAAGGACTTTTGTATTGGCAGTAAGCTTCCTGTTCTCCCAAACTCTTTTTCTTAACCTGTTCATTGTTGTTGCTGCCTTACCAATCCTGATGTTGATTTCCTGATATAGGGATAATTTGCTATGTACCTCTGATCCTAGATATGTAAAATGGTCAGCCATCTCCAGTTCGGCGTCGTCAATAAAGATTGATGGTACCCCATGTGCACCTTGTGACATAATCTGTCTTCTTTTATGTTGTTTCGTGGTATCTTTTGCAATTTTAATACTCAGTTAACGGTCATTTACACTATAAGGTGTATTTTTAATGACTGTGCAGTGTATGAAAATATTGCCGGTCTAAGTTGTGTATCCACCCTCCGTAAAGTTCATGCAACATAATACAAAACTTGGACCGGCAATATTTTCAAACATTGCACAGTCATTAAAAATACACCCTGTTGTTCATTTTACTGTGTACTGTGTCTGGTCCAAACCTGCTTTCTGTCTGGCACTGAATCAGTTAATATTGTATTCTTATACCCATTCTAGCCTATTTGTTGCTCAAATTTCAACCCCGGGGGATTTTTACAACTGACGGCAACAGAAAGAGTTAACTGTGTACTGTATCAACACATTGGGCCTTCGGCACCCACCTGAGCTACCGTGACCTGTCACTTAGGGGTCAAGACGGCTCCAGAAATTTGACCTTTAACCCTGAGGGAGAAGACAGTATACGGCCTGGGTAAACTCATCTCCAGCTTCGGTCTGAATTGAGCTATTCCTTGATCTCCCGGTACAAACTGCTTTCACTGGAATTCTCTGTGGCGCATTAAGCTGAGGAAATATCTCTCTGGGCAATGGGTTGGAATCTGTTGACCTGTGGAAGAAGCATTACTTGTCAGTTTAAGCCTATTCCAGCCAGTCGGTATGGTCTGCGCTGAAACCTTATCTGTTTACAGTCGTATAGGGTGCATTTTTTATTACTTGTGAAGTTGTCAAAAATATTGCCGTTCCAAGTTTTGCATTCACCCTCTGTGGAGTTCATTAACATAAAAGGTAAATCCAAAATTGGAACGGCAATATTTTCAAAAAAACCCAGTCATTAAAAATACCTCCTGTATATGCTTCTCAGCAGATGTTAAGTTCCGGTACCAGTTTTGCACTCCCCGCTGGGTTTCTTCTTCTTCTTCTTTCGTTCGCTTGAAATATGTCTATATCTGCAATGTCGTCTCTTGCATGAATTGAACTGTTTTTTTCAGTTCACACAGTGGTCCATAGAGTTTATCTTCCACTGTCGTCTCTCTAGGCCAGAAGGTTTGCCTAGATATGTTATATTTTGGGCAGTCTTGGAGTATGTGCTCTGCTGTCTGCGACGCCAATCCACATGTGCACATGGCTGTTTCACCAATCTTGAATTTTGTATACATGTGGTTGCGTAATCTATTGTGTCCTGTTCTGAGTTATAACATGGACGGAGAAATGAGAGGTCAGCAACACAATCCCCTCGGAGATAGTATTTTGGTACCGGGCCGGAAGAAAACCCTGTACAAGAACCTAATTTCTATAGAATGAGCTCTTGTTGATGCTCAGGTGAACTAAGGCCAATGCACCAGATGTAAGAGTTAAAATGCAGTCGTCCTGATGGTTCATAACCAACCAATCAAACCAACTAAATAATAATAATTTTAAAACAAATAAATAAACGAAAGTTCTAACGGGTGATACGTAACAACACAATTATCCATTAATAGAAAAGAAGGTGTTTACCCGATCTCACAGCCTTTATTTATTATCATGTTCCATGCCGATAAGAGTGGATGGAGATTGTTCGCTAACTCACACGATCACCAGTGTCTCTGGTATTCATTGAATTTTCCCCAGAAACTTTATTTCCACTGCCATTAGACGTGTCTCTGCTTATCTGCTTATTGTCCGTGTTCTCAAACATATAAATATAAGCCCACATTTTATACGTTTGTGATTGACTCAGATTCAAATGTTGCTACAGGAAAGATGCTTGTTCTAACAAGAATTACTTTACTGTAACGTGTCTGCAGGTGTTGTGCCATAGGTTCTTAATATTATTGTTTTAACATTTGCGTTGCCATGGCAGTCTGCGTATGACTTCTTTTGAATATCCCCCAATGTTGTTAACATATTCAGAGCCAAACAAAAAGTAGATTTGAACCTAACAAAACTGGATAGCGGAAAGGGGGAAGTACGAGTGAGTCACAATTATGACATAAAGGCTGCTAATATGGTAGCAGATATGTTGTATTATAATATTATATATAAACATTAAAGGGTTGTTTGGGGAAAAAAAACTACTGTACATAAGCCATTGGCAGATACGGGAAGTCGCTTAAGACGATTAATTATCCCATAGCACCTAATCAGTTAATTATGAATGATAAGCGGCTGTCCAAGTGGCTAGAATGCCGGGTTCTCCTTCGGGAGACCCGGGTTCGAATCATTGGTAAGGTGTAGATTATTTTCTGTCGAGAGCTAAAAGAAAACCCTAACCTGCACAGTTCGCGACGACTGCAATAGCCAAGCGGACTTAATGTCTTTGGCGCAAGACCTGCACTGCAAGGTACTACAGGCAGTAGATGACAGATAGTTGTTAATTATGGAACCAAGCAATTCAAAGTTTGTGGAATTTTCAATGTTTTTATTATTAACTGTCCTTTTTTTTTTTTGTCATGCAGTTTTGTCCGCGGACAATATTTTTGTTTTATGTTCAGAAAAATTATTTTTATTTTCAGTGTGACAGACAGGATAAATTCTTGTAATCCTTTAGCACCATTTGAACGGAAGATCGTGCTATCTGCATATCTAAGCCCTGTAATTGGATTTACACTAATAATGAACGGATCAAATTGTCCCAGGCCCCATCATTTTTTGACGTTTCCCATTACGTTTTCTGCACATATGTTAAATAGGCATGGGGAGAGAATGCAGCCCTGACGTACTCACACCTACATGTACGATTAAAGCTAATGGTATCAATTTGGGGCGTCTGCATAAATTACACTTACTTGGTCGAGAGGTTAAGAGCACTCGCTCTAAACTTCCGGTGCGCTGACGCTGGGAGAAAGACTGGCCAACTACTCCTCGGTAAGTTCAGGCCTACAAAGTGTGATGGTCATATCATATCACAGACCTATCATTGGTTCCGGCTTCGGGGAGCGTGTGTGAGTGTGAGTGAATAAATCCATGTCGAAAATCCGGCTGCTATGGAGGCGGAAGAACAAACGTTGATTTTAGAGAATTTGTTAGACGGTGATGCTTCATTTACACAGATGGGTCAATCGTCCGACATGTGAGAAGCTCATGGGCCTTTACGGCTCAGGCCGGAGGGAGAATTGTGAAGGAGGACTCTGGTGCCTTTGTTGCGACCACAAGTAGCCTGACTATGGAAGTCATGGCAGTAAGTAACGGAATAACATGGCTCGAGACACAGACATTCACTAGGGCATGTTTCCTTAGCGACTCAATGAGCATGCTCAAGATGACAGAGATGGGATGGACCCGAAGAGAGTGGTTGCTGTCTCTAGAGCGGTCTCGACTGGCAAAGATTAGTTTCATCTTCGTGCCAGGGCATGCGGGAGTACAAGGAAATGAGTGGGCTGACAAACTCGCAGGTAAGGCTACTGTGGAGGGCGGACGCGCCATGGACCAGGCTGACATTCTGAATGCTCTACGAGAAGTAAGACTTTTGCGAGAACCAAGTGATGACTGTGAATCTACAACCATGGTCAGACTGCGAGAACATCAAATTAAAAGAGGTGTGGCCAAACAAGAACACTACGCAGGAAGCCAAAGAAGGTTGATAAACCAACACTGAACTGGTGACGAGAGTCACCAGTCATCAATGGCTCTCGTCGTTTCAGAGGTCACAGATTGTGAGAATTGTATGGAAATGTTGCCCTGGCCATGCGGGTGTACGGGGGAATGAACAGGCTGATAGGCTAGCAGGGAATGCACCTCTTGGTGATATCTTGCCTATGGACAAGGTGGAGATGGTCGTGCGCTTGTGGGACCAGGTGGAGAAGGCGGAGGAACAGATTGAGAACCCATATATGGAAAGAATGAGATTGCGGGGGATCGGCAGGGGGTCTGGAAGAATCTCAAAACTGAGAGCGAAGACCAGGAGAACTTTTAATCAGTTAGCGGTGGGAACGATTAGTAGTAAGAATCTTCGCTGGCTGTTGAACGAAGGGACTGAGCACGTATGGGAATGTCCTAAGTGCAGTGATGTCGGTTCTTAACTCAACTCAACTCAACACAGAACTGGTGTCGTTAGCCGCTACACGCTGCAGGATTTGCTGAGGGGATCCAAGCACTTATGGACTGAATGGTTCGATGTGAAATGAGGATGATCTGTCGTCTAACTAACAATCCACTCCATTATGGAGAATAGAATAAAACATTTATTGCAAGTTAAATGAGCAATCTAAATGTTTGAAAGATTATAAGACACAAAGACGCAGTATCATAAACGTTAGAAAGAGGCAGTCAGAATTTGTTTTAGTAACTCAAGGAGGAAAAAAAAACTGGAACATGTTGTGGCAACTGGAAAAATTTATGAATTTAGAGATAGAGGAAGACAACGAGAGAAGAAAAATGTGGAGAAGTATAATGGCCCACAGTCGGCAAGGAACTTGATAATCTTCTTCTTCAGCGTTCCGAGCCATTGAGGTTCTTTGCTGCAGATACAATCCGTCTCCATTCGTCTCTCTGGTTGACCTTCTCTTGCCAGTCGTTGATTCCAAGTGCTTGTAGGTATGTATGCATATTATCTCTCCACCGTCTTCTTGGTCTACCTCGGGGTCTACGGTCATTTATTTGCTGAGTATAAGCGAGTTTTGTTTCCCTATTATCTTCCATTCTTTCTATATGCCCCAGCCATTGCAGTCTATTAGCCTTCATGATACCAGTGATTAGCGGGGATTTAAACAGATAATGATAAAAAATTGAAGATAGGTTCATCGGAACTTTGTGTGTGTAGAAATAGCTCCCATTATGGCCAGGTACTCTATTCCTTTCCAACTTACAGCCGTGCACGTAATCAAATATGCCATCAGGCAACTTTTTCCATCAAAAACTATAGATGAATGTCATGAACTTGAAAATAACTATTATTTTTTAATTTAGAGACATTAACCTAAAGTTCTGAGTGCGAACGAGACAGAAGGGAGTAGCAGAGGAAGATCCCAAAACACAGATCACATCAGGTGCCGCCTCCACAATGAAGTGCTGCCAAAATGGATCTCCAGCACGGTCTGTCTCTTGCCATGACGGCAGTCAAAATACTGTTTCATTTGATTTCATCTCCCCTTTCAAACCACTGTCTTTCTCTCGCATGATTGCCTTCCACCTGTATCTTTATCAGCGGGAGTGTTGGTGTAACGGTTATAAAGTTGCGGTGACAAATATTCGAGCACAGTGGGATGCGGAACCGATGCCTGGGCTCGTCGTTCAATTCAGGAGGAAAAGACTAGCCATCTTTCTCCGGGCACTCAGGCCAAAACCGGTGATGGTCCTAACACGTCACCCACGAACATACCAACAGCGAGTTCTTGCATGTTACATAGAACCAATTGTTAACATGCGGCTGCGAATCTTGGACAAGTAGTAAACAGGCGAGAAAATCCCTGGAAGCCTTGGAGATGTGGTTTTATAGAAGAAAGCTGAAATTTAACTTCTTCTTCTTCTTTCGTTCGCTTGAAATATGTCTATAACTGCAGTGCTGTCTCTTGTATGAATTGAACTGTCTTTTTCAGTTCACACAGTGGTCCATAGAGTTTATCTTCCATTGTCGTCTCTCTAGGCCAGAAGGTTTGCCTAGATATGTTATATTTTGGGCAGTCTTGGAATATGTGCTCTGCTGTCTGCGACGCCAATCCACATGTACACATGGCTGTTTCACCAATCTTGAATTTTGTATACATGTGGTTGCGTAATCTATTATGCCCTGTTCTGAGGCGCAGAATAATGACTTGTTCTGGTCTGTCCATAACGTGGTAGTCATCTTGAGCAGGTTTTGGTGGCTTTCTGACTGATTTGATCATTCTTTTCTTTTGGTGGTATGTTACAGGCACATCAGGCTGTTCTTCTTTGGCTCCTTCCTTAGCCAGTTGATCAGCTCTGTCATTCCCGGGTACTGTCGCGTAACGTATACTACTAGGATGGAATTGGATCCACGTAGATACTAAATAGACTTCTACGAATAGAGAATCTAACCACTGTTGAAGAAGCGATCAAATGGCTCGCAATTCTAGAAGAATGATTATCAAAGTCCCAGAATGGATCACTACTTCTAAACAGTGCCAGGCGGAAAGTTATGACGACTAGCTGTACTAACACTCGAAGACAGTATGTCAAGTTATTCCTGCTAACGTGCCTGGAAGAATAATGAGCCCCCACTGCCTAATGTATTCTCACACAACAGGAGATAAGACAGAATGATACGTATAGATGTAGTCCTTTCACTCGTCACACAATCTGATGATGCTAATTCTAATTCTATAATGACAGACGCAGTTGTTAAAAGTACAAATATAACATAACGTTTAATCCTAAAGAACACTACGTGAGCCCCACTGGGAACTCACTGACACATAAGAGATACGCAGATCCCTGAAATTTCTACAAGATAATGTTCAGCTAGAGGATATAATCATAGACTCTTAGCCGATAGCAGACAAATTTGGTGATTGCTGTGCAGTGGCAAACGGGTGGGTAGCCACTCATCTGATAATCCTTAGCCTCCTGGATGGTAAGCTGTCAGTGCTGACTGGATCGTGGTATGGACTCCACTCTCTGCTGCATCAAGTGAGTGGTTCGTAGCTCAATCACCGGTCGTGACTACGGCTACAGATGATCAGGGTGCAGGCTCTGTGAATGACAGTGAGAAGGAGTGAATAATCCTTCAAGACAGAATTGTAAATTCTTTTGGCCATGTCCTGCATGGCATGCTTGTCTCATAAATTTTCATAGCATGTATTATCTAAATTTACACATTTTGATTCCTTATCTGAAATCTACAACAGCACACTGATCTAATGGAAACAGCACACAAATGATATCCTATTCTCTCTGCTGACATTTAGATCAAACATGTACAATCACAATGCTCTACTTCAAAGACCACATTCCAAATATATATTCTAAGTCATGATTAATCATGGAAACATGAACCACAATTCACATAATGACTTAACAGTACATATAGGATGACTTCAATGGAATGGAACTCAGACGCCACAACTCCGACGTCACATATACATTAACAAACCATTAAATCGATGAAACACCACACATCATTTTCCAAGTATGGAAACACACAAACTACACTCCACACGATGAATTAACATCACATGATGAATTCCATAGAATGAAATGAAATCACACACAACAACTATAACTTCACGATGTACACGAGTGAACCATTAAAATCAATGAAACACCCCAAGTTCACTTAAGGAGTTATGAGTTGTACTACTAGCAAGTCTTCCTTATATTAATTAAAACATAATTAATTATCTAGAAGATTTCTTAGCTAGGTTTAAGATTATTTTCACTATACACAAGAACAATATTAGGGTTGGAGAATTCCCCCAAGGTTTGAACTTTGTTAAGTGGGCCATATTGGACCACATGGTAGTAATCTGACTATGGGCAAGATAGAGATTAATAAAGAATAATTTATTGTAACTTATTCACTCTCTGAACTAATTCCTTCAACTAATAAGTATTTTATCTAGAGAAATACGCTAGTTCCGAAGTTAAGCACATAATTAATTTATCTTAACTCTAATCGTCTACTGACTAACTCAGGTGTCCTTCCGCAGGCGGATACCTAATTTCGAGAATCACGTAATGTAATTTATCCATGTTTTTAATGCCACATGTGACGAGCTTTGCGTTTTACCCTTGTCGGCAAGCCACATGGCACAAACATGGTCCTAATTCTAATATTAGTTAACTAACACTAGTTTTAATTAATAGTATCTATTATCGATCGGCATGGCCTTTAGATTTGCCGGCAGATTGACACACAGAAAAATATTTAACAAAATTATTATTAACTCACCCTGCAACTAGATTTTGACTGGCCTATCGGGAGTGGAGACTATCATTGGCTTTTCTATGTTTTAGAGGGTTTTTCGGCTTAACAAGAGCCAGCAATAAAATATATTTAAACACAGACAGGTGTTCAATTTTAGCCAATTGACGTGATAGTAGCTCCTGCTCCCTCCAGGTTGCTAGTCAGAAAATGGCAGAAGTTAGGGTGCTACCGGAAGTTAACTTCTCATCCAGGAGAGTTCCCTTCCTGTGGCCAAATTATTATTCACAGCCAAACCTGAATATAAAATTCAGCCTGACTTGATTTCTTGGCTTGTAAACGAACTCTACCCTACATCTACTTCTAACTATAAGAAGAAATAGTATTTAACTCTCTCTATAGTTTTATGTATATAAATACACTAACCAAAGACGATTTTATCTAATATTTGAAAATATAGATAAAAATAAAAAATACTACAAGATACATAGAGGGTTTTACTGAGGGCTATCTTCATCTAATAACAAAACGATCTGAGAGGTGGGCCAACCTGTCACAAATGCCCATCGTTCAAAAAAAGTTGGAGAAGCAACTTTTTCTCCAGCCCGAACTCTCATATAGTTTTGTCAGCCCTTACTCTGACGTTTATGGGTCATTTGGACAGGTCCCCCTCTTCATCAATAGCACAATGTCTATTCACAATTCTCAGACTCTTCGTTTCTAAGACACCTTCTAAGAAACCTCCTCCCTTGATGTCGCTTCCATGGAAATCTTCTCTGGAAACTTTGCTTTCGTTGGTCGGGGTGTCCTTCGTCTGTCACTGATAAAGGTCCTACCATTCCAACATCTCTCCTTCGACCCCATGGGTCATGATCCATATACTTCATGTGCGTCGTCCTTACTTTCCCTTTAGACGTCTCTAAGTTGGGATCGTGTTCAGCCGCGTCATCTTCCTCACATCTGTCTGGGTTGTCTTCCCATCTGGATTGATCCCCTTTGGATCCATTATCAACCACAGCCAGAGTCATAATATGAACTGGTGGGTTCGTGTTGTTCTCAAAGTGTCTCTTGAGTAAGATTCACGTGGAAGACTGTATTTTTCCCGCGAATAGAAACTGAGTACTTGTTGCTGGACACCTTCTCTTTAATGATGAATGGTCCTTGCCAAGCAATTTCTAACTTATTATCCCCTTTGGTTAATAAGACTAGCACTTTATCTCCTACCTCTAGAGACTGGTTTCTAATAGGTTTATTATAGAAGGAAGCCTGTTGCTTTCTGGCACGACGGAGAGTGGAGTTAGCTAATTTCCATCCCGTGTGCAGTTTCTGTTTCAGTTCCTCTACATACTGTGAAGACTTGACGACACTCTCATCTGTTCCTTCATCAGTCCAGGTTCTCAAAAGAGCCTCAAGCGGTCCTTTAATTGGTAGTCCGAACAATAGTGTAGCCGGTGGAAGACCGGTGGCGACATGTGGTACTTCTCGATAGGCAAACATTGCTGCTGATAAGTACGTGTCCCAACTATCTGGTTTCTCCTGGACTAACTTGTTCACGATCGATTTGAGAGTCCCTGTATATTTGATCACAAGTCGCTTATTCTCTGTGAGACTAAAACCTGTGTTGATATGGTGCATCCTGAAGATGTCGGAGATTTCTCCCCTTAACTTCTCATTCAATAATGACCCACTATCACTTACAATAAGAATAGGGAATCCTACTCTGGTAAATATTTCTAGGAGAGCCTCTGCTACCCTAGTTGCATTGATGGAGGGCAGTACAGTAGCTTCAGCCCACATTGTACCTGTATCTACTACAGTTAAAATATAAGTATTTTTCTTCTTAGAAGTGGGCAGTGGACCAATAATGTCTATAGCTACTCGCTCAAAAGGAGTGTTCAAAACTAACCCTTCCCCTATGGAAACAGGAGTAGACCACTGCTTGGGGGAGCCATGTTGACACTCCGGACAAGACTGGACGTATCTTCGTATGTCAGCAGTCATTCCCGGCCAAAAATAATGACAAGAAATACGCTGGGTAGTAACTCCTACAGTCATATGTCCACTGAAGGATATGGTATGTCCCATATGCAATATCTGATTACGATATTGTTTCGGCACGACAAGTTGCCCGTGTTCGGTACCCATAGTTCCTGCCCTATGGTACAACAACTTGTCCTTTAAATAGAAATTTCCAGCTGCTGGAGGATTTCTACCTTTTGGCAGTTTGCCAAAACAAGATGCTAAAGTCGGACATTCATTTTGTGCAGCCCTAATCTCCCGAGGTAGAGGGTTGATTGAGAGTAGAGGTTCATGTGACTGTGCAACCTGACTCCGGGTCTCCACTGCTGCCATTATCATTGGTGATGATGGTTCTCCTAAATATACATACTTACGACCAAGCATGAAAGGATATACCGGATCATCGATCACTGCAGCTGAAATGAGTCCAGTGACATACTTAGATGTCACATGTACTTTGGCTATCTTAGCTATTATAGTTGGAGAGCTCCTGGTAGCCCCTTTGAACTACAACTGTTTGCTTTTGTTAACTGTGATGGTTTCACTAACTGCTTAGCTATTATTGCATCACACTGGAGTCCACTGTCATAGAGACATAGTACTGGACTACCGTTAACCAGAATAGTTTCAACTGTGGGTGGCCTAGTTCCATTACTAGAACATATGCTCTGTTGGGTACTTGCCCCCGTAATCATACACGCAGCATACTGGGTAGGGGGATTATTTCTGCACACGCTCGTGTGGTGATCATTACTTTTGCAGTTCTTGCAGTAAGGTTTACCCCATCCACTATTGGTTGCTGGTGCTTTTTGTTGTGAACCAGGATTTTGGTGCGGACCCCCAGTGTGCCCTCTGGTGTCCTTACCGTAAGAGTTGTTCTGCTGAAAACCCTTATTCTGTGTTGCAGGAGTATTTTGAGCAGTAGAAGAATTACAAGATTTAGTGGCAGCTACTTCGCCATGGGCAGTTAAATATCGTTCGGCTAGTGAGATAACCTCCTCTAGCCGAGCACCACCATTCTCTGCAATAAAGGTTTGTAGCTGTTTTGGAAGAACATCTTTAAATTGCTCAACAAGTATTAGTTCCTCCAGCCCGTCATAAGTAGCATCCAAATCACTCAGTTCTACCCACTTGTTAAAATAAGTGTGTAACCGTGAGGCGAACTGAGGAAATGATTCTCCTTGTGACCGTTTGGCTGTACGGAACTTCAACCTGTAAGCACTGGAAGTTAACTGATATCGTTTCAAGAGAGCATTTTTGAGTGTAACAAAGTCCTTCTCAAGACCTGGAGGGAGCTTTGCAAACACGTCATACGCCTGGACCGCGAAGTGCTTGGGAGAGTTTAATATTAAATTTATCCTTAGGCAGATTGTAGGCTTCACACATTAACACAAATTTGTCAAGATATTCATCCATCTGATCCTCCTTCGGGTCGAAGTGGGCCAGTGGAAAACTCATTGATCCTGGAGTAATATGTGGTCCTGAGGAAATGTCTTGACTGTCAGTTGGAGAGCTGGCACTGCTAAATCTGGAGGCATCAGGATTTTGTAGTTCTAATCTCCTCAGTTCTAACTCGTGCTGTCTTAACTGCTCAGCTAATTTCAACTCCTTGTCCAGTTCTGCTTGCTTCAACTGGTTGTCCAATTCAGCCTGTTTCAACTGGTTGTCCAATTCAGCCTGTTTCAACTGGTTGTCCAATTCAGCTTGTCGCATCTTCTGTCTGGATTCAATTTCCGCCATCTGGATTTTTAATTTAATTCTTTCCTCTCGTTCGTCCTTCTCTTTGATGATGTCCCTTTGTTCTCTGCGCCATGTTCTTCCTTCTTCTATTACATATTTTTCCAACTCTGCACCCTCATAACCTAACAATGTTCCTTGTTCACGCAGTTCCTCCTTAGTAGGTGGCTTTTCAGAAGACATGTTAGTTATGTAATAATATGATATCTGTTGATACACCTGGATAACTCACTCACTTAATCAAGAATGTGTTTGTCGCAAAGATTCACAAATATCTTCAATGACAAGCATAAAAAATGTTACACATTAGACACAACACTTACCCGTTTGCCAGCAATTCACCTTTGCCCTAACTTATGTTATCTTATATCTATTCTTATGTTAATCCTATATTATAAGTATATATATATTAACTAGTATGATTAGTAGCTATCTCTATTTAGTGACTGAAAGTTAGAACTATCTATGAAGTTGGATACTCGACTGAACCCAACAATCTATAGGATTGTCATGCCCGGACCGAGCCACCAGTGTCGCGTAACGTACACTACTAGGATGGAATTGGATCAAAGTAGATACTAAATAGACTTCTATGAATAGAGAATCTAACCACTGCTGAAGAAGCGATCAAATGGCTCGCAATTCTAGAAGAATGATTATCAAAGTCCCAGAATGGATCACTACTTCTAAACAGTGCCAGGCGGAAAGTTATGACGACTAACTGTACTAACACACGAAGACAGTATGTCAAGTTATTCCTGCTAACGTGCCTGGATGAATAATGAGCCCCCACTGCCTAATGTATTCTCACACAACAGGAGATAAGACAGAATGATACGTATAGATGTAGTCCTTTCACTCGTCACACAATCTGATGATGCTAATTCTAAAATGACAGACGCAGTTGTTAAAAGTACAAATATAACATAACGTTTAATCCTAAAGAACACTACGTGAGCCCCACTGGGAACTCACTGACACATAAGAGATACGCAGATCCCTGAAATTTCTACAAGATAATGTTCAGCTAGAGGATATAATCATAGACTCTTAGCCGATAGCAGACAAATTTGGTGATTGCTGTGCAGTGGCAAACGGGTGGGTAGCCACTCATCTGATAATCCTTAGCCTCCTGGATAGTAAGCTGTCAGTGCTGACTGGATCGTGGTATGGACTCCACTCTCTGCTGCATCAAGTGAGTGGTTCGTAGCTCAATCACCGGTCGTGACTACGGCTACAGATGATCAGGGTGCAGGCTCTGTGAATGACAGTGAGAAGGAGTGAATAATCCTTCAAGACAGAATTGTAAATTCTTTTGGCCATGTCCTGCATGGCATGCTTGTCTCATAAATTTCATAGCATGTATTATCTCAATTTACACATTTTGATTCCTTATCTGAAATCTACAACAGCACACTGATCTAATGGAAACAGCACACAAATGATATCCTATTCTCTCTGCTGACATTTAGATCAAACATGTACAATCACAATGCTCTACTTCAAAGACCACATTCCAAATATATATTCTAAGTCATGATTAATCATGGAAACATGAACCACAATTCACATAATGACTTAACAGTACATATAGGATGACTTCAATGGAATGAACTCAGACGCCACAACTCCGACGTCACATATACATTAACAAACCATTAAATCGATGAAACACCACACATCATTTTCCAAGTATGGAAACACACAAACTACACTCCACACGATGAATTAACATCACATGATGAATTCCATAGAATGAAATGAAATCACACACAACAACTATAACTTCACGATGTACACGAGTGAACCATTAAAATCAATGAAACACCCCAAGTTCACTTAAAGAGTTATGAGTTGTACTACTAGCAAGTCTTCCTTATATTAATTAAAACATAATTAATTATCTAGAAGATTTCTTAGCTAGGTTTAAGATTATTTTCACTATACACAAGAACAATATTAGGGTTGGAGAATTCCCCCAAGGTTTGAACTTTGTTAAGTGGGCCATCTTGGACCACATGGTAGTAATCTGACTATGGGCAAGATAGAGATTAATAAAGAATAATTAATTGTAACTTATTCACTCTCTGAACTAATTCCTTCAACTAATAAGTATTTTATCTAGAGAAATACGCTAGTTCCGAAGTTAAGCACATAATTAATTTATCTTAACTCTAATCGTCTACTGACTAACTCAGGTGTCCTTCCGCAGGTGGATACCTAATTTCGAGAATCACATAATGTAATTTATCCATGTTTTTAATGCCACATGTGACGAGCTTTGCGTTTTACCCTTGTCGGCAAGCCACATGGCACAAACATGGTCCTAATTCTAATATTAGTTAACTAACACTAGTTTTAATTAATAGTATCTATTATCGATCGGCATGGCCTTTAGATTTTGCCGGCATTTGACACACAGAAAAATATTTAACAAAATTATTATTAACTCACCCTGCAACTAGATTTTGACTGGCCTATCGGGAGTGGAGACTATCATTGGCTTTTCTATGTTTTAGAGGGTTTTTCGGCTTAACAAGAGCCAGCAATAAAATATGTTTAAACACAGACAGGTGTTCAATTTTAGCCAATTGACGTGATAGTAGCTCCTGCTCCCTCCAGGTTGCTATCAGAAAATGGCAGAAGTTAGGGTGCTACCGGAAGTTAACTTCTCATCCAGGAGAGTTCCCTTCCTGTGGCCAAATTATTATTCACAGCCAAACCTGAATATAAAATTCAGCCTGACTTGATTTCTTGGCTTGTAAACGAACTCTACCCTACATCTACTTCTAACTATAAGAAGAAATAGTATTTAACTCTCTCTATAGTTTTATGTATATAAATACACTAACCAAAGACGATTTTATCTAATATTTGAAAATATAGATAAAAATAAAAATTACTACAGGATACATAGAGGGGTTTACTGAGGGCTATCTCCATCTAGTAACAAAACGATCTGAGAGGTGGGCCAACCTGTCACAAATGCCCACGGTTCAAAAAAAGTTGGAGAAACAACTTTTTCTCCAGCCCGAACTCTCATATAGTTTTGTCAGCCCTTACTCTGACGTTTATGGGTCATTTGGACAGGTCCCCCTCTTCATCAATAGCACAATGTCTATTCACAATTCTCAGACTCTTCGTTTCTAAGACACCTTCTAAGAAACCTCCTCCCTTGATGTCGCTTCCATGGAAATCTTCTCTGGAAACTTTGCTTTCGTTGGTCGGGGTGTCCTTCGTCTGTCACTGATAAAGGTCCTACAATTCCAACATCTCTCCTTCGACCCAATTGGTCTTGATCCATATACTTCATGCGCGTCGTCCTTACTTTCCCTTTAGACGTCTCTAAGTTGGGATCGTGTTCAGCCGCGTCATCTTCCTCACATCTGTCTGGGTTGTCTTCCCATCTGGATTTATCCCCTTTGGATCCATTATCAACCACAGTCAGAGTCATAATATGAACTGGTGGGTTCGTGTTGTTCTCAAAATGTCTTTTGAGTAATTCACGTGGAAGACTGTAGTTTTCCCGCGAATAGAAACCGAGTACTTGTTGCTGGACACCTTCTCTTTAATGATGAATGGTCCTTGCCAAGCAATTTCTAACTTATTATCCCCTTTGGTTAATAAGACTAGCACTTTATCTCCTACCTCTAGAGACTGGTTTCTAATAGGTTTATTATAGAAGGAAGCCTGTTGCTTTCTGGCACGACGGAGAGTGGAGTTAGCTAATTTCCATCCCGTGTGCAGTTTCTGTTTCAGTTCCTCTACATACTGTGAAGACTTGACGACACTCTCATCTGTTCCTTCATCAGTCCAGGTTCTCAAAAGAGCCTCAAGCGGTCCTTTAATTGGTCGTCCGAAACAATAGTGTAGCAGGTGGAAGACCGGTGGCGACATGTGATACTTCTCGATAGGCAAACATTGCTGCTGATAAGTACGTGTCCCAACTAGCTGGTTTCTCCTGGACTAACTTGTTCACGATCGATTTGAGAGTCCCTGTATATTTGATCACAAATCGCTTATTCTCTGTGAGACTAAAACCTCTGTTGACATGTTGCCTCCTGAAGATGTCGGAGATTTCTCCCCTTAACTTCTCATTCAATGGTGACCCACTATCACTTACAATAAGAATAGGGAATCCTACTCTGGTGAATATTTCTAGGAGAGCCTCTGCTACCCTAGTTGCATTGATGGAGGGCAGTACAGTAGCTTCAGCCCACATTGTACCTGTATCTACTACAGTTAAAATATAAGTATTTTTCTTCTTAGAAGTGGGCAGTGGACCAATAATGTCTATAGCTACTCGCTCAAAAGGAGTGTTCAAAACTAACCCTTCCCCTATGGAAACAGGAGTAGACCACTGCTTGGGGGAGCCATGTTGACACTCCGGACAAGACTGGACGTATCTTCGTATGTCAGCAGTCATTCCCGGCCAAAAATAATGACAAGAAATACGCTGGGTAGTAACTCCTACAGTCATATGTCCACTGAAGGATATGGTATGTCCCATATGCAATATCTGATTACGATATTGTTTCGGCACGACAAGTTGCCCGTGTTCGGTACCCATAGTTCCTGCCCTATGGTACAACAACTTGTCCTTTAAATAGAAATTTCCAGCTGCTGGAGGATTTCTACCTTTTGGCAGTTTGCCAAAACAAGATGCTAAAGTCGGACATTCATTTTGTGCAGCCCTAATCTCCCGAGGTAGAGGGTTGATTGAGAGTAGAGGTTCATGTGACTGTGCAACCTGACTCCGGGTCTCCACTGCTGCCATTATCATTGGTGATGATGGTTCTCCTAAATATACATACTTACGACCAAGCATGAAAGGATATACCGGATCATCGATCACTGCAGCTGAAATGAGTCCAGTGACATACTTAGATGTCACATGTACTTTGGCTATCTTAGCTATTATAGTTGGAGAGCTCCTGGTAGCCCCTTTAACTACAACTGTTTGCTTTGTTAACTGTGATGGTTTCACTAACTGCTTAGCTATTATTGCATCACACTGGAGTCCACTGTCATAGAGACATAGTACTGGACTACCGTTAACCAGAATAGTTTCAACTGTGGGTGGCCTAGTTCCATTACTAGAACATATGCTCTGTTGGGTACTTGCCCCCGTAATCATACACGCAGCATACTGGGTAGGGGGATTATTTCTGCACACGCTCGTGTGGTGATCATTACTTTTGCAGTTCTTGCAGTAAGGTTTACCCCATCCACTATTGGTTGCTGGTGCTTTTTGTTGTGAACCAGGATTCTGGTGCGGACCCCCAGTGTGCCCTCTGGTGTCCTTACCGTAAGAGTTGTTCTGCTGAAAACCCTTATTCTGTGTTGCAGGAGTATTTTGAGCAGTAGAAGAATTACAAGATTTAGTGGCAGCTACTTCGCCATGGGCAGTTAAATATCGTTCGGCTAGTGAGATAACCTCCTCTAGCCGAGCACCACCATTCTCTGCAATAAAGGTTTGTAGCTGTTTTGGAAGAACATCTTTAAATTGCTCAACAAGTATTAGTTCCTCCAGCCCGTCATAAGTAGCATCCAAATCACTCAGTTCTACCCACTTGTTAAAATAAGTGTGTAACCGTGAGGCGAACTGAGGAAATGATTCTCCTTGTAACCGTTTGGCTGTACGGAACTTCAACCTGTAGGCACTGGAAGTTAACTGATATCGTTTCAAGAGAGCATTTTTGAGTGTGACAAAGTCCTTCATACGCTGGACCGCGAAGTGCTTGGGAGAGTTTAATATTAAATTTATCCTTAGGCAGATTGTAGGCTTCACACATTAACACAAATTTGTCAAGATATTCATCCATCTGATCCTCCTTCGGGTCGAAGTGGGCCAGTGGAAAACTCATTGCTCCTGGAGTAATATGTTGTCCTGAGGAAATGTCTTGACTGTCAGTTGGAGAGCTGGCACTGCTAAATCTGGAGGCATCAGGATTTTGTAGTTCTAATCTCCTCAGTTCTAACTCGTGCTGTCTTAACTGCTCAGCTAATTTCAAGTCCTTGTCCAGTTCTGCTTGCTTCAACTGGTTGTCCAATTCAGCCTGTTTCAACTGGTTGTCCAATTCAGCCTGTTTCAACTGGTTGTCCAATTCAGCTTGTCGCATCTTCTCTCTGGATTCAATTTCCGCCATCTGGATTTTTAATTTAATTCTTTCCTCTCGTTCTTCCTTCTCTCTCTCCTTGATGATGTCCCTTTGTTCTCAGCGCCACTCTCTTCCTTCTTCTATTACATATTTGTTCAACTCTACACCCTCATAACCTAACAATGTTCCTTGTTCTCGCAGTTCCTCCTTAGTAGGTGGCTTTTCAGAAGACATGTTAGTTATGTAAGAAGATATCTGTTGATACACCTGAATAACTCACTCACTTAATCAAGAATGTGTTTGTCGCAAAGATTCACAAATATCTTCAATGACAAGCATACAAAATGTTACACATTGACACAACACTTACCCGTTTGCCAGCAATTCACCTTTGCCCTAACTTATGTTAACTTATATCTATTCTTATGTTAATCCTATGTTATAAGTATATATATATATATTAACTAGTATGATTAGTAGCTATCTCTATTTAGTGACTGAAAGTTAGAAATATCTATGAAGTTGGATACTCGACTGAACCCAACAATCTATAGGATTGTCATGCCCGGACCGAGCCACCAGTGTCGCGTAACGTATACTACTAGGATGGAATTGGATCCAAGTAGATACTAAATAGACTTCTACGAATAGAGAATCTAACCACTGCTTGAAGAAGCGATCAAATGGCTCGCAATTCTAGAAGAATGATTATCAAAGTCCCAGAATGGATCACTACTTCTAAACAGTGCCAGGCGGAAAGTTATGACGACTAACTGTACTAACACACGAAGACAGTATGTCAAGTTATTCCTGCTAACGTGCCTGGAAGAATAATGAGCCCCCACTGCCTAATGTATTCTCACACAACAGGAGATAAGACAGAATGATACGTATAGATGTAGTCCTTTCACTCGTCACACAATCTGATGATGCTAATTCTAAAATGACAGACGCAGTTGTTAAAAGTACAAATATAACATAACGTTTAATCCTAAAGAACACTACGTGAGCCCCACTGGGAACTCACTGACACATAAGAGATACGCAGATCCCTGAAATTTCTACAAGATAATGTTCAGCTAGAGGATATAATCATAGACTCTTAGCCGATAGCAGACAAATTTGGTGATTGCTGTGCAGTGGCAAACGGGTGGGTAGCCACTCATCTGATAATCCTTAGCCTCCTGGATGGTAAGCTGTCAGTGCTGACTGGATCGTGGTATGGACTCCACTCTCTGCTGCATCAAGTGAGTGGTTCGTAGCTCAATCACCGGTCGTGACTACGGCTACAGATGATCAGGGTGCAGGCTCTGTGAATGACAGTGAGAAGGAGTGAATAATCCTTCAAGACAGAATTGTAAATTCTTTTGGCCATGTCCTGCATGGCATGCTTGTCTCATAAATTTTCATAGCATGTATTATCTAAATTTACACATTTTGATTCCTTATCTGAAATCTACAACAGCACACTGATCTAATGGAAACAGCACACAAATGATATCCTATTCTCTCTGCTGACATTTAGATCAAACATGTACAATCACAATGCTCTACTTCAAAGACCACATTCCAAATATATATTCTAAGTCATGATTAATCATGGAAACATGAACCACAATTCACATAATGACTTAACAGTACATATAGGATGACTTCAATGGAATGGAACTCAGACGCCACAACTCCGACGTCACATATACATTAACAAACCATTAAATCGATGAAACACCACACATCATTTTCCAAGTATGGAAACACACAAACTACACTCCACACGATGAATTAACATCACATGATGAATTCCATAGAATGAAATGAAATCACTCACAACAACTATAACTTCACGATGTACACGAGTGAACCATTAAAATCAATGAAACACCCCAAGTTCACTTAAGGAGTTATGAGTTGTACTACTAGCAAGTCTTCCTTATATTAATTAAAACATAATTAATTATCTAGAAGATTTCTTAGCTAGGTTTAAGATTATTTTCACTATACACAAGAACAATATTAGGGTTGGAGAATTCCCCCAAGGTTTGAACTTTGTTAAGTGGGCCATATTGGACCACATGGTAGTAATCTGACTATGGGCAAGATAGAGATTAATAAAGAATAATTGATTGTAACTATTCACTCTCTGAACTAATTCCTTCAACTAATAAGTATTTTATCTAGAGAAATACGCTAGTTCCGAAGTTAAGCACATAATTAATTTATCTTAACTCTAATCGTCTACTGACTAACTCAGGTGTCCTTCCGCAGGTGGATACCTAATTTCGAGAATCACGTAATGTAATTTATCCATGTTTCTAATGCCACATGTGACGAGCTTTGCGTTTTACCCTTGTCGGCAAGCCACATGGCACAAACATGGTCCTAATTCTAATATTAGTTAACTAACACTAGTTTTAATTAATAGTTATCTATTATCGATCGGCATGGCCTTTAGATTTTGCCGGCATTTTGACACACAGAAAAATATTTAACAAAATTATTATTAACTCACCCTGCAACTAGATTTTGACTGGCCTATCGGGAGTGGAGACTATCATTGGCTTTTCTATGTTTTAGAGGGTTTTTCGGCTTAACAAGAGCCAGCAATAAAATATGTTTAAACACAGACAGGTGTTCAATTTTAGCCAATTGACGTGATAGTAGCTCCTTGCTCCCTCCAGGTTGCTATCAGAAATGGCAGAAGTTAGGGTGCTACCGGAAGTTAACTTCTCATCCAGGAGAGTTCCCTTCCTGTGGCCAAATTATTATTCACAGCCAAACCTGAATATAAAATTCAGCCTGACTTGATTTCTTGGCTTGTAAACGAACTCTACCCTACATCTACTTCTAACTATAAGAAGAAATAGTATTTAACTCTCTCTATAGTTTTATGTATATAAATACACTAACCAAAGACGATTTTATCTAATATTTGAAAATATAGATAAAAATAAAAATTACTACAGGATACATAGAGGGGTTTACTGAGGGCTATCTCCATCTAGTAACAAAACGATCTGAGAGGTGGGCCAACCTGTCACAGGTACCCCACAGTGAGATGGTATCCACTGTATGGTGACCTTATGCTGACTGCTAAGTTCAGAAAGTAGTGTCCTTAGTACTGGCAATTTTCCAGACAGGAGCGCCTCGAGTACTGATTTTGCATCTGTCAATAGCACCACAGGTTGTGTACCATTGCCGGTATTTAGTAATTTCTCTGTTTCTATCTTGATTGTCTCAATTTCAGCATCGTAGTTATGGCAGTACTTTCCTGTCGGTACTCTAGCTGTGTCCCTGGTATTATTTGGGTATTCTATGTACACTCCCGCTCCTCCATTTCGAACAGCATTTTGTGCTGACCCATCTGTGTAGACTCGGATCCAGAGGTCCTGTGGGTATTCTTCATCAAGGAAGCTGAGAGTGGCTGTTCTGCGCTGCACACTGTTCTGATCTTCCTTGTCAAATATTCCTCTCACTTTTGTCTGGATTTGTAATGATAGTCTATGCTCATCTTTCCATGGAGTTCGCTCTGGAATAGTTGTTAGGGGGATACCAATTGTGGGCAGATCGGTGGTTTCTCTGCAGAGTCGTTTGGCCTGGTGGATAAAACTACTTCTTTTCAACCGCCCCATAGCTTTGTTTTCAAATCTGTTCTTCATAGGGTGGCCTGGCAAGCTGAGGAACTTTTCTGCTTGTATTAGCGTTTTCATATCTCTGCGCTCACTCAGTGCTTGTGTCCTCCCCATCTTCTCCATTTCCACTACATCATTACATACATCCACTACATTTTGAGGGAAGCTGAGTAGCAAAGACAACTTAATACAAACATCAGAAAGAAGCAGTCCTCATTTTTTTTTTTTTTTGGCCACGTAAGAGAAAGCAAAAACCGGAACATGTGACAACCGGAAAGATTTGCGGAAAGAGATAGAGGTAGACAGTGGGAGAAGATTCTTGACAGTCTTGTATCATGGCACGGAGGGGAGTCAACACATGAACTGATCCACGCCGTCGGAGATCGCAATTTGTGGAGAGGCATGGTCGCTCACACCAGAAGGCAAGGCACTTGATGATGATACCTTTATCACGTGGTTTTCAACAGGGTATTTTATCTAAATGTTTGCCTTAAATTACTGAAGTCAAACAACAATGAGGGGGGATAGATTTCACTGCACCAGGTTTAACCCCCATCTGGCTCGGTCTCTCTCCGTAGAACGGCAAGCTTCATGGCATGAAGCACGAACTAGCTCCAGTGATTATCCCCAGGAGTCTCTGGAAACCTTGCACCCATGGTCTAAATAATGCAGACCGGGAAACGAACCCAAACTTGTCGCGCGCGAAGCAGGCGGCTTAACCACTTCATCGTGGAGACTTTTAATTGTGACCTCGCATTTGTACAGACGGGCGATATATCGCCATACTAGGGCAATCTTCTTATTTGTTTCGTTTTACGGTATCTTCCGCAATTTAAATACCCAGTCAATGGACATTTAGATCTTAATCCTTGTACATTTGATTGTGTACCATGTTTGGTCCAAACCTACATTTTTGTTTGCCACTGAATCGGTTAACTTTTTAAAGTTTATTTCTCCTCATAGCATGCTAAACAAATTCTTGAATGTCGACGTCTAATTTCTCCATACTTTACAAGTTTCAACTGTTTCTTGAAGGACTGTAACAGTTGTATTTGACTATTTCTGTCCGTCCATGATATTATTTGCATTTTTCTCAGAACTCACATTTCCACTGCCATTAGATGTTAATTTGCATGCCTGCCTATTGTCCATGATTAGCATGCATACAACATACATTCTATATATTTTTTGTGAGTGTAATTTGTCCTATTAGGCGAAGCTGTTTATATAGAGCACCCATTTACTCCGTTTTTCTGAGACTGTGTTGTCGAATCATAATTTAGTATGAGTGTGCAGTGGTGGTTTTCCCCTTGTCTTCCGCTGGTTTAACTCCGCAAGTAACCCTGCAATGCAGCAAAGGGGGCGGTTATGTATGGTTCCCTTTCCCCACCTTTGGCATGTCACAGACTTTTGAGCTATTTTACAGAGATCGCTGCCCCACCAACTAACTCGCCTCCTGTCTATGACAATTACCTATATTGATCCACGGCCGCTTATTCAACAAATTCACTGCTAATCTCTACATCTAGAGGCCACAAAACCACCCGGCACTTCATGAACGTGCCTGGTTTAAGGACAGGCTCCCACACTTGAACACAAGAGCACTAGCTCAATCAATCATGTGCCATGTCGGAAAGCGTTGGGGGTCATGACTCGCCATTTCACTCGATCACCAGAGTCATGGATCAGCTCAGTGTTCCTGTCTCGACATGCCGTGGCCAAGCCATCCAGGTATTTACTTCTCGGTCTTCCTCTTGGTCTGTTCCCTTCAATCTTGCCAGTTGTCACCAAGTTCTCCATTTTTTCTCATAACATGTCCAAAACATTTTGACAGTCTATGTCTAATTTCTCTAATCAATTTACGATTTTCATTTGTCTCCTGCAGTACTTGGTCATTGGTTTTTCTGTCTGTTCATGGTATTCTTTGCATTCTCCTCAGAAACCACATTTCTAGTCATCAGATGTTTTTTAGCTTGACTGCTCATTGTCCAAGTTTCACATCGATACAAAAGAACAGGCTCTATGTATCCCTCAACACTCTTTTTCTCGTTTCAATTGACATCTTTTTATTGGCCAGTATGTTTTTCATCTTACTAAAGGCTACTTTCGTCATGCCGATTCTTGTTATAATCTCTTCAAGTCACTTACCATCAGATGTTATGACTGTTCCGAGATAATTGTACCGATTCACTTGTTGAAGAATATTCCCATCTACTTGTATATTTGTATTACATTGTGGTATTTCGTTCTTCCTAGTGAGGACAATAATCTGTGTCTTTTTACAATTTAATTCTAACCCCAGTTGTTCAGTGTGTGCAACAACCGCATCTACTAATTGTTGCAGATCATGCTCATTGTCTGCAATCAATACTGTATCATCTGCATATCTAATGTTATTGATGTTTCGTCCTCCAATGCTGATTTCATTTATATCTTCTACATTTCTGAAAATAGTTTCACTGTATAGGGAAAAAAGATCTGGAGACATTACACATCCCTGCCTAACACCTCTCTCAATAGGCTGATGTTGTCCCACTTCATTATCAATCCTTAAGGCAGCTTGTTGTTTCCAATATATGTTTTTTATAAGTCTAATGTCTTTTCCATCAATTTGTAGATCTGCAAGCATATCTACCATGCTGACATGTACTACTTCTAGAGCACTCGCTAACAAGTTAGTATTCCAAAATGTGTGACTATGTTCAGGATGAAATGCTACTGATCAATAAGATAGCCTGTTTGCAGAAGAACAGCTGGATTTGCACTATTTCTCCATATCCCATCTTTAACTCCTTAAGTGAAAAACATTATGAGGCTGGCATCTTTTTTGTCAATTAGTTGATCCACAATGAAAGTTGGTTGTAATGAATCTCCGACACTTTCTATATCCCGCACTGTATTACACCACTACTACTGCTGCCGCTGCTACCACCACCACTATCATGCCTATAATAGAAACTGTCATTGGGGTATGCAGTGTTAGGCTTGCACATAATCTAGGAATTGACATATGAGTTGGGGCAGCCAGTTCCCTTTCTCATCATCTTTCCTGTCCAGACAATTCCAGAAAATTATTTAGTACCCAGTTTTATGAGGCTGGGTCGATCCCAACAAAAATAATCCTACCACTGCTGGGGATTGAACCCAGGTCATTGTCTTGATAGGCAAGTGCATTAATCACTATGCCATTACGACTTCTTTTATCCATCCATCCATCATGTGCCATGCCGATAAGCTTGGGTGATCATGTTCTGCCATCTCACTCGATCACCAGAGTCGTGGATCAGCTCCGTGTTCCTGTCTCAATCATGCCATGTGGCCAAGCCATCCAGGTATTTACTTCTCTGTCTTCCCCTTGGCCTCTTCCCTTCGATCTTGCCAGTTGTCACCAAGTTCTCCAAGTCATTTCTTCTCATAACATGCCCAAAAATTTTGACTGTCTACGTCTAATGTCTCTAATCAGTTTACGATCTTCATTTGTTTCTTGAAGGACTTAATCATTGGTTTTTCTATCTGTCCATGGTATTCTTTGCATGCTCCTCAGAAACATTTCCACAGCCATCAGATGTTTTTCAGCTTGTCTGCTCATTGTCCATGCTTCACATCCATACAAAAGTACAGGTACAATGTAGCACTTGAACACTCTTTTTCTCGTTTCGATTGATATCTTTTTATAGGTCAGTATGTTTTTCATCTTTTATAGATATAGTAAACTACAGCTCTGTTCTAACTGTGAAATCAACGCGGACAGAGTATGTGATAACATTCCTCAATGTAACTATAACAATAACTCAACATTTTGACATGAGCATTCATTTGAAAGAAACGTCACAATGCCTAATTAAGTATGTATTAGATGATGCTATGATTACACCAACTGATCAACAATTTGCAACCAGTTAATGGAAACAATATGGATATCAAGAAAACATGCTACATATTGTTAAACTAAACATGACAAAAAGTCATAATCATCAACAACAACAAAATGAACACATACTTGTCACTGGGACTGTAAGCGCAAAAGTTAAACGGATCCTTTTACACGACTTAAGGCCCTGTACCTGGCACATGGTGGCCGATCCAGATTTGTATAGACCAATCAGAACTCGGCGGTTGATGCGGTCAGTATCACGTCGGCTGCCTTTACTTACTAAACAATTCCTGATACCCATTTCATACAAATCTGCCCCAATGCGTTTTTGTTTTCCTTTTTGCTCGCTTGCTTTGAACTCAAGCTTAGCCCATTCAGTTCTACTACTTCTAGTGCACTGGACTTATTTTTGCATGTGGATTAGCGTCCCCTATTACCAGTGTCTGTCACCATCAGGTGAACCCACTCCAACTTCAGAGCTGCTTGTAATTTACATCCACAAGTCAAGGACGAGAAGTCAACATTTTAGTCAGACTGATCGATGTAAGGGTTGAACCCGTTATCTCGGCATCAGCACACTGGATATTTATTAACTCTTATCCATTCGGCCATGCTGACCTCCCAGTGTGGATTCAAACCCATAATCAGCAGACTGGCAGGCAAGAATCTAGCCACTGCCCCACCACACCATTAGTGTGCTATCGGCAAATACCAATTTGTCACAGGTGCTATATAGGCGCAGTAAAGTTAGTCCCAAAATAGATACTGCCATTGTGACGGTCAGTTTGAGACCTTCGCATGTTCTAGGTAATGTCATAATAAGGTGGAGTGACCAGTTCTGCTCCTCAAATCCTTCCCTTCCCAGACTATTCCCCAACAAATGTCTATAAATTATCCGGTGCACAGTTTGTGAGGCTGGGTCGACTGGCGAGGCACTGCTGAGGACTAAATCAAGACCACTGTCCACGGAAGCAAATAAACTAACCACTATATCATGGCAGTTCCTTTTACTATTGAACAAATACTGCATGACTGGAACTTTTAGTGCGAACAAGCCTTAAACTATTCACTAAATTTACCTTGAATCACTATGTGAGTGGTTTCATCAAATATCGAAAATAGTTTATAAAAAATCAAGGTACCTAGTCTCTTCTCTGCCCAATTCTTAACCCTTTTAAAATAAAGTTTGTTTGTTTGTTCGTTTGTTCTCTCTAGGGCTCGACTCTTTTTAATATTTCTAGAGGTGTACTGGGTATATATTCATCATCACCATATGCCATGCTGGTAAGTGTGCGGTCATGTTTTGCCATCAGAGTCGTGGATCAGCTCAGTGTTTTTGTCCTGGCCATGCCATGTGGTCAAGCCATCTAGACATTTATTTCTCTGCCTTCCCCTTGTTCTTTTCCTCTCAGTCTTGCCAGTTGTCACCAAGTTCTCCAAGTTTATTTCTTCTCATAACCTGCCCCAAAACTGTGACGGTCTACGTCTAATTTCTCTAATCAGTTTGTGGTTTTCATTTGCCTCTTGTAGGACTTGCTCATTGGTTTTTCTGTCTATGCATTCTTTGCATTTTCCTCAGAAACCACATTTCCACTGCCATTAGATCTTTTACAGATTAACTGCTCATGGTCTACATTTCACATCCATACAAAAGTACAGGTTCTATATAGCACTTCAACACTCTTTTTCTCGTTGCAACTGACATCCTTTCATTAGTCAGTATATTTTCCATTTTGCAAAAGGCTACTTTTGCCATAGCAATTCTTGTTCTAATCTCTTCAAGGCACCTCATATCAGATATTAACGACTGTTCTGAGATAGTTGTACCGATTCACTTGTATAATATTCCCATTTATCCTTATATTACATTATGGTATTTCTTTCTTCTTAGAGATGACCATAATCTCTGTCTTCTTGCAATTTAACTCTTACCCTAGTTGTTCACTGTGTACAATAACTGTATCTACTAAATGTTGCATATATTGCTAGTCCCATATTTTTATAAACCAATCGGTACTTGAGGGCTGATGTTTGAATACCACGACAGCCCTCCGTACTTCCCAAGACATTTACTGTTACCCAATTTAGGCTGTCCTGACCTGGGAGGCCAGGTCAATTTAAAAAATCTCAATGAGAATCTGAACTCACAACACCGGGCCAGTAGGAGAGTGTGCTAGTCACTGCACTACCACAGCTTACAAGGTACACATAATCCCATGCAAATATACATGTCATGTGACAGGCCTTCACTGATATCATCGCAGGTCAAGGTATAATGTGAGGTGAACAGTTCCTTCCTCACTGCCTTTCCTTGCCAGATAATATCTAGTAAGTTCTGAAAACTGGCATCAATTCCATGAGGCAGGGTCAAACTAATTCTGCACTAGCCAGAAATAATCATGCCATTATTGAGGATTGAACCCGAACTACTGTCTTTGTATGCAAGAGCATTATAATCTAAACCACTACAGCTCCTGAAAATAATTTCATCATCATCATCATGTTCCTTGCTAAAAGGAACAAGTGTTAATGTCTCTCCACAGATCTTGGTCTTTGGTGTTCTAAATCCATTCTACTGGTGGCACTCCTCCATGCCGATACGGACAATAGTTTATAGTAGGTAAAATAATCTAAACACACTACTCTTCATATTATTATTTCTAATTTAATATAAACATATTATCTCATCTTTACAAAAATTACAATAAATTGTTCATTCTTCAAATGTTCACAATGCTAATATCTTAGTCCAGTTCACAAAATCATTAACTATTTACTTGAATGATCTGAATTAACAAGTGAATAAAAACATCACAAATGAATAAAATATCAATCAGCAGATGTGACAAATGTTCACAACCATTAAGAACAAGAAGGCTATATATCACACAAGGGCTATATACAACTAGGGTACAATTGATTAGGCAGAAAGCATGATTAGAAACAAAACATTCCTTATGTGCTGTACACAGAGGCCTGTCAGGCTGAAGTACTAAAGCAGTGTTCACACTGGATGTTGCAGGAAAGGATCTCTAGTGTTCATCAGCATCGCTATAAGGGACTGAAGCAGTGTTCACACTGGATGTTGCAGGAAAGGATCTCTAGTGTTCATCAGCATCACTATAAGGGACTGAAGCAGAATTAATGAGATTAGAATTAGCTGCTGCTCTCTACACTGAATTTACAGGGAGACAACTTGTGGTTTGGACACTGTTTGACAATGAAGCCTCCTCAGATATTACTTTGTTCCTACAATCAAAGAAGCTCTGGTGAATTAAATGAGGGGGGGAAAGAGGGGAGAAGGATTTACAAGATAAGGACAAACAGCAAGTGTGCAAGTTGTGCGTGTTACAAATCCCAAGGTATCTGGAAACCATAGTTGATCAGTCATAATGCTGTTGCCTAGGCACAATTGTTGGGAAAGAAAAAAGTTGCATATCCTTTACAGGGCTTCGCAGTCATTTTGTGTCTTGTTTGTGATTTCTTGGCAAGTTTACGTTCAGTAGTTTGCCATTGCTTTCTGAACGGCCGGCTTTCATACCATTTTATAAAATCCCATTCAAGCACTATATTCGGGATTATCGCTCGTAACCCCTTCGCAACTGAGCCGGTTAGAAAACCAACTCATATTTCAATACAGTCACTTACCTTGGATGGAATCTGTTCTTATGTAAATGCATGCTGAAGTCAGACACGCTAACCTTTGACGTATGTAACTCTTCTGATGCACTCTTCTTGAAAGAGCAACGAAGAACTACAGCAAAATCAAGAATCGGATGGGTGGATTCTATCAAGGATGTATCACGCAAACTGAAAGCAGTCCAGGAGACACATATGGCTAATGATTGAAAACCTCAACTCCCCCTTATGTTTCCCAGTACACGTGGACCACAACTTATCAACCATATCAGATTTTCAATAGAAAAATCAATGGTGAATGAGAATAAGATGTACTATGCCAAAACAAAACATATCCTTCTGGTAAACATTTTGCAAATATACAAACAAATACAACAACTATAATGCTTGGAGACCTAGACTTCAAATAAGTATCACAAAGATGTATTTCAGCTGAGAAAATATTAAGATATATTAAATCCAGATTGTCAAGTTTGCAACATGAAAACAAAACAGTTTCTAATGCAATAAGTATGTGTCCACAGCTAATATCAGCATGTTTAAAAATACACAGTTTTATAAAAAGACAATATTGATAATAAAAAAAGGATGCATAGGACTGAGAAATATCAAACGAAGACACATAAATTATGAAACTGTTAATTCAAAATTCCTTATAGGAAAACTAGTCACTTTTCTTGTATTTCATGATTAACAATAATTGAAGACATAAAAAAATAAAGAAATATTTGCTTTGTTGCTTTTACAAAAATAGAAAAGGAAAAAAATAAACGACTTGCGTACATCCATGAACTGTTAGCAGCTTTTATAACATTGTATATCAAAAATAGAAACTACATAACAGCGGGTATCTCTAGAGTGAGTATATGTCTTTTCTGGCACATACACACACATAAACATATTAAGGATTAAAACAATACTCATGATCTTACACATGTAAAACAAATATGTTGTGCTTTAAAGAGTCATTACTAAAGTCAGCTCTTTCTGTATGTTAATCTTATCTGGTCTGTGTGAAATTCCTTTGGGTTTCCAGCAAGATTTATTTTCATTGAATGCAGTGTTAAATATTTAGTCAAATAAATTGACTGCCAACATGTTTGCTTCTATAAAGAACCATTTTCTTGCCAGGAAACTTCAATCTTTAAGTGCATGTGGGATGGAGCAAGACATTTCTAAAAGATGCCACACACTGAAAGAGTAAGTGAGAAGTTTCTCATCCAGTAGCTACAAATGACACTCCTACAGCTGTGTTTTTGATGGCTACTTTCAGTCACAGCTTTTCCCATCTTCTCATGGACATTTTTAAACAGCAGATGAAGCTGGTTGATTAGGAATACCCTCTCAGTTCACAAAGCAGCTAAGCTTTCATTTTGTACTTCAACACATGTAGTCAGTTCATATCTGTGTGTGTGTGTGTGTGCACGTGCATGCGTGTGTGTGTGTGTGTGTAATGATAAAGCCAGGCCCTTGGCATATGCTACTGCTGGGGGGGGGGGGGGGGGGTGTGTGTGTGTGTGTGTGTGTGTGTGTGTGTGTGTGTGTGTGTGTGTGTGTGTGTGTGTGCTTGGGGGGGGGGGGGCGCCGGTGTGAAGTATTTAGCCTGCACATATTCTAGGCCTTGGTATGATAAAGTAGGGTGGCCATATTTCTTCCTTGCCACTTTTTCTCCCCAGACAATTCCCAGAATCAGATTTTTAAAAATGAGAAGAAGCAAAAGAGCCTTAGTAAGCCAGACATGGGACAACGGATACTCACGCAAAACTCAGGTCCTGTATGACATCACACTGATGTTGGACACCAGGATGTCTTCATCCGACATACAGGACTTCACGTTGGAGCTCAAGCCAACGAACACAAGCAAGCAAGCAAGCACATGAATACCACATAAACATAAACATCTAAAGGCTGTATTGTAATTTTGTGTATATGAAGATATATGTTAAACAGTTATAAATGAATGTATTTTCATTCATTTGAAAATGTACTTCATCAGCATTATCCTGTAGCCTTACACTAAAGCAAGGAGTCAACATTGCTATTGGTTTTCTAACAAGAACACATAATATTAAAATGCATTTGTGTCTGCAAAAAAATATTCCTCTGGTTCCATTTACACGATCCAAGGAGTATCTGTTTTGACTAGAAAGTTTCACATTTGCCATTCATGTACAGCAGTGCAACACACATAGAATACTACAGTATCAAACTGTTCGCCAACATCAATAAAATGTGTGCCACCTCATTTCTATTCTCACTTAATTGAATTTTGTAAGAAACACTTCACTCTGGAATAATGAACTCTCTGTTGTACAAGGTGAGGTTATTTGCTCAAATTCATGACCTTATAAATGAAGCGGGATCACATACAACTATAGAAATATCGCAGTATCTCAGAGATATGGTGTCCTCTAGTAACTCACAGCGCTGGGGCTGAACCTAGTTGAGGACAATATACTCACGAGCATTTGTTGACAAGAACGTGAATTCATACTTCTCACTTCCTCTACCTCTTTCAGGTCTTCCTGAACAAGGGCACAGAAATGGACGTCCAGTGTGAGAATGGGGTCTATTAGAAGTTGGAAATTGTATAAGGCCACTGTTGTGGCAAAATTTCAAAATCAAACCACTATGGAATATTTTGAAGTTTATGCAATGAGAGAAGTCAATCCTTGTTCCCAAAAAATGCCAAAGTCAGACATACTGGCCAAATGATGAAACAACGCAGCTTTGCTGTGGACAGATGCGACAGCCTTCTCAGAACTAATGTGGATGAAGTGGGCATAGGCTGGAAACTACTACAGCAGCATATACTACATGTCTGATATGAACATGTCAATTTCCTTACCATCACGATTATTCTCCCTTTTTAATTTCTTCCTCTTCTTTGTTTTTGTTTTTCATTATGGAAGAACTGCGATATTTGTTGTCTTTCAGCCAACTCATCTGTCCCAACCTTATGTTGTCCAGGTTATCCTTCCAGAGTAGTTTCTAAGGACATTCCATGGCCTCAAAGTGGTGACCACATCTTTGCTTTTCCATGTACAGGTGGTGCCCCCAATAAGCCTGTCCAAAACAGCCGCAAGTGTGCTGGTTGGTCTCTAAGAAAAGATAGAAACAGCCCATGGGCATTCCCCACCATCAAAGGAGGCTACCAAAAATGCAAAGCTGACACATGATGCTCTGGTATTGAGTTCACCCAAGAAATCATCACATCTTACACAAGACATTTGTATTTCATTAGGTACACATTATTAACATTATCAAGTACTGTGCCAGTTAGCAAGGGAAATCATGCCTTGCCACAAATAACCCTTATTCACCATGATGCAACACTATTCAGAATATTTCCCTGTGTTTTATAACAGCCAGGTACTGGTGTCCAATAAAGTAAAAGTAAAGGACCCTCTTAGTTGCCTTCAGGTGATAGACCTATATTTGCATAGACTAATCGACAGTCAATGGGTGAAGTGGTCAGTACCACTCACTGTTATCTTTCATCATGTACTGGTATATAACACCAGCCAAAATATACAATGTCAATGCTGTTGTTCTCATTTTGTGTTTCATCATGTACTGGTATTTGTTTTGCATATCCTTTACAGGACATCGCTGTCAACATCAGCATCTTTCAGCTGATTGTTGATTTCTTGGCAAGATTACGCTCACTAGTTTGCCATTGCTTTCTGAGCGGCCGGCTCACATACCCCGTAAGTTACCGACGCAATTCGAACCACTGCTGATTCTTACCATCATCACGTTACTTACGAGAGTATACGAGATTATGGAGAAAAGTCGCTAACCTCTAGGCCAGGAAGCCGGCACTGGTATATGACATGAACTAAACTATACCCTGTTAATGCTGTTGTTCTTAACTTTATGTTTCATCATATACTAGTATATAACATAAACTAAACTATACCCTGTCAACGCTGTTTACACTTTTATGTTTCATCATGTACTAGTATATGACATGAACTAAACTATACCCTGTCAATGCTGTTGTTCTTACCTTTATGTTTCGTCATATACTAGTATATAACATAAACTAAACTATACCCTGTCAACGCTGTTTACACTTTTATGTTTCATCATGTACTAGTATATGACATGAACTAAACTATACCCTGTCAATGCTGTTGTTCTTACCTTTATGTTTCATAATATCATATACTAGTATATAACATAAACTTAACTATACCCTGTCAACGCTGTTAACACTTTTATGTTTCATCATGTACTAGTATATGACATGAACTAAGCTATACCCTGTCAATGCTGTTGTTCTTACCTTTATGTTTCATCATATACTAGTATATAACATAAACTAAACTATACCCTGTCGACGCTGTTTACACTTTTATGTTTTATCATGTTCTAGTATATAACATAAACTAACTGGGTGTTTCATGGGGGATTATTGTGTTGACATTCTGGCGGCAGCATTTGTACAGTGTATCTGTGCGGGCTGTTGTTTGTCGAGACTCCTGTCTTTTCCACTTTTCACACTGGGCAATGGGGAGCATTTTGTGTGATATTCACTGGCCCAGGAACGGAGCATAATGGGAACGACCCGTTGCTGTGAAGTTGGAACCGCGACTAACTAACATAAACTAAACTATACCCTGTCAATGCTGTTGTTCTTACCTTTATGTTTCATCATGTACTAGTATATAACATAAACTAAACTATACCCTGTCAATGCTGCTGTTCTTACCTTTATGTTTCATCATGTACTAGTATATAACATGAACTAAACTATACCCTGTCAACGCTGTTCACACTTTTATGTTTCATCATGTACTAGTGTAGTACATGAACTAAACTATACCCTGTCAATGCTGTTCACACTTTTATGTTTCATCATGTACTAGTATATAACATGAACTAAACTGTACCCTGTCAATGCTGTTCTCACTTTTATGTTTTATCATGTATTGGTATATAACATGAACTAAGCTGTACCCTGTCAATGCTGTTGTTCTCACTTTTATGTTTCATAAGAAACACGTTACCTTAATATACAATATGAAACAAATAATTATTTTCTTACTTACAGACAACTGGGTTTTCCCGTTACTCTGCCCTGTTTTAATCACCAAGATGCCTAGAATGTTATATTAGTTAGTTGCATATCCTTCACAGGACATAGCAGTCAACCTCAGCATTTTATGGCTGTTTATGATTCCTGGGTAAGTTTGCGTTCAGTAGTTTGCCATTGAATTCTGAATGACAGAATGCTATACCATGTCTGATTAAGTCAGTAAATGTTATACCATGTCTGATTAAGTCAGTAAATGTTATACCATGTCTGATTAAGTCAGTAAATGTTATACCATGTCTGATTAAGTCAGTAAATGTTATATCGTGTCTGATTAAGTCAGTAAATGTTATACCATGTCTGATGAAGTCAGTAAATGTTATACCATGTCTGATTAAGTCAGTAAATGTTATACCATGTCTGATTAAGTCAGTAAATGTTATACCATGTCTGATTAAGTCAGTAAATGTTATACCATGTCTGATGAAGTCAGTAAATGTTATACCATGTCTGATGAAGTCAGTAAATGTTATACCATGTCTGATTAAGTCAGTAAATGTTATACCATGTCTGATGAAGTCAGTAAATGTTATACCATGTCTGATTAAGTCAGTAAATGTTAGACCATGTCTGATTAAGTCAGTAAATGTTATATCATGTCATTTTAAGTCAGTAAAGTAAAGGACCCTGTTACACATCTTATGGAGCATCAGGCATCCTGTGCTAGACCCACACTTTTCTAGACCAACCTGCCTCAGGTGGCTGATGTAGTCAGTGTCATGCTGGCCGACTGTACTTCCCACGACATTCTTGGTACCCTGCTTCAATCTGGCAGCCCAGGTCAATTTTTTAAACCCTGAAATCGCCCAGCTGTGGAACGAACCCACGACCACCGGGTCTGCAGGCGAGTGTCTAATAATTATGATATCGAGGCTCCCGTCTGATAATTCAGTTTAAAAATAAGTGAAATGTTGCACTCCAAGATAAACTGAGTTGTGTGACCGCTCAAAGTCTTTATTTGTAAATTAAAGTGCTGGTTTCTCTTTGAGTTCCACACCTGTATGGGTTGTGATGTGAACATGTTAACTTGTCACTGTTGTTATCTTGGATATTATGCATGTTCTATTGTTATCATTATATAAATATAAACAAACAGATTTTTAAAAAAAACACCACCTGCATGATTTTAGTCACTCATCTTGGATTTGACACAAGGAGGGAAAATAAGTCAACATAACATATCATCATAGAGTATCACTATCATCCAAATAAGTCTGTCTCCACTCCTGCTCTTGCAAGCGTTTACCTGCCAGGTTGCCCTTGTTCTGTGGAAGATTGCCTGATACATAATTGCTTCTTGTTGGATCCTGTTGATTTTGATTGCTGCTGGATGACAGGTCCTGACTCTGTGACCCTCTAAATGACCCTGGCTGGATTGGCAAGGAAGTTAACTGTGGAGGGTAAGCTCTGAAGACTGAAGGACCTTTAGGGTTTTGTGTAGATTTTACTCCATGAAGGTTCTGTGCAAGCAATTGGGCATTTGATGAGTTTGGGAGAGCTGATGATGGTAATGATCTGGAGGCTACATGTGATTGAGCATCTCTCTCACTTGAATTCCTTTCATTATAAGCAGCATCCCCTCTACTATACAGTCTAGTCTGCCCAAAGGAGCTCTCTTCACGAACCAAATCTCTACTGTTTACTTGACCTTGTGTAGGCGCCGGCCTTGGAAATGGCGACCTGTACCTGGTGCATCTAATAATTTGACCTGCTGGTGAGGATATGCTTTTGTATTTCGCTGATGTTGGGGCTGATTTCCAGCAAGGATGGCAACACTGTTTAACTCATTATGCTGTGAATGACCACGCTCATTCTGCAGTTTGTTGGCACTGGAGTCTACAATCCTCTGATTCTGACTCCCTGGAAAAGAGGAAGATGGCAGATGTTGAGGCGGTGAAGGTCGTTGTTGGTAATTCTGAGGGTGATCACCAGATTTTGCACTCAGATCTGCAGGTCTCTGGGAAGGATGAGGATGTGTTGTAATGTCAGTTAAACTCTGTTGATGTTGATGCACGGATGATAGCTGGGGCTGCTGAAAATGGACTGGTGGATGAGCAGATCTTGCAGCCGGATCTGCAGGTCTCTGATGTGTTGGGTAAAAATTACTGCCCGAATCAGGCAGACTCTGCTGATATTCATGTGATGATGGTGGAGGTGGCTGCTGAAGATGAGGTGGAACTTGCTGAGAATGTTTACCACTGGTATCCAGCGGCATATGGGAAGGATGTTTCTGATCCTGATTTTTCCAATCATCTGCTCTATCTATAGGCTGCTTGTAGGAAATGTTTCTACTCCTGTCTGCAGCTAATCTCTCTGAAGCAGAACTCGGCTTATTTCTTATTCCTGAATCATTGCTGTACAATGGCTGGCTGGGCTGTTGCTGTTTTAATTCTTGCATAGGTTTGGGAACATGTGTCTCTGCTGCTGCACTGGATAAGAAGCCGGCCCAGTTGTAGCAGCCGGAAACTGATTTCCCACATTAGGCTGCTTTGTTGTTCCAACCTGTGTGTTAGTGTAGGCAGAGGTGTGGCCTTGGCCGTATGGTTGATCTGAGCTGGAGGGAATATTTTGCTTGCCAGTTGGAGCTAATTCTGCTACATAGGGTGGTTCTTGTATACTGTCTGAAGATTCATTAAAACTTCCAATGTCTTCAACATCTCCAAGTGTCCGCCACACAACCTAGGGCAAGAATACACGAAAATGAGATCAGAACTGCATGCTGAATAGGAGGTATTGTACTTAACATACATTTAAACAAAAACTGATGTTGATAGCAATATTCAATATCATTTCGAACAAGAAGATAAAATATTTGATGTTTAAAATCACTTAACAGCTAAAGTGGTGTAGGGGATGACACACTGATATGCCAATGCAGGTTTTGGGGGTTTTGGTTTTTTATTCCTAGTTGAAGGGGGGATTTTAAAACATAATCAGTTAATCTAGTCTTGCAAAATGGACACCAGAAATGTATCTAGAAAGCACACAGAATAGCAAAAAAGAATAACTAGTTACCTCATTCATATAATAAATGGTAAAGGAGGCTTCAATTTCCACGTCATATTGAGAATATAGTGGTAGGCCTGTATCTTCATGAACAAATAGTAACGGAATGTAGTGCTAGGCCCATATCTTCATGAACAAATAGTAACGGAGTAGTGCTAGGCCCATATCTTCATGAACAAATAGTAACAGAATATAGTGCTAGGCCCATATCTTCATGAACAAATAGTAACAGAATATAGTGCTAGGCCCATATCTTCATGAACAAATAGTAACAGAATATAGTGCTAGGCCCATATCTTCATGAACAAATAGTAACAGAATATAGTGCTAGGCCCATATCTTCATGAACAAATAGTAACAGAATATAGTGCTAGGCCCATATCTTCATGAACAAATAGTAACGGAATGTAGTGCTAGGCCCATATCTTCATGAACAAATAGTAACGGAGTAGTGCTAGGCCCATATCTTCATGAACAAATAGTAACAGAATGTAGTGCTAGGCCCATATCTTCATGAACAAATAGTAACTGAATATAGTGCTAGGCCCATATCTTCATGAACAAATAGTAACAGAATATAGTGCTAGGCCCATATCTTCATGAACAAATAGTAACAGAATGTAGTGCTAGGCCCATATCTTCATGAACAAATAGTAACAGAATGTAGTGTGAGGCCCATATCTTCATGAACAAATAGTAACAGAATATAGTGCTAGGCCCATATCTTCATGAACAAATAGTAACAGAATATAGTGCTAGGCCCATATCTTCATGAACAAATAGTAACAGAATATAGTGCTAGGCCCATATCTTCATGAACAAATAGTAACAGAATATAGTGCTAGGCCCATATCTTCATGAACAAATAGTAACAGAAGGATGAAGTCAGTACCACCTTCATACAGTTGTCAGTAACTCATATCCCACTGTCTATCTCTTTGAATAGATCATTTTATACTGTTCCTGTTCTGAGACAAGGTCAACCATGGAGCAATGTGATTATGAAAACACTTCACCTTGATGGAAACAGACACAAAGAGAAACAAATATGGAAAGAAAAGTGTAAAACAGCAACAAATATACATTAAAATTACATTTTTAATTCATCTCTGTTTGTGTGAATTACAAAACATCCCACTTCCTTCTGATCATAAACAAATGCTGCACTGTACCAAACCCAACACTTAACACCCTCCACTTGTTCTATCTCACCATTCCACAACCATAGATTTCAATACTCACATTACACATCTCTCTAACAATTGCCTTCTCTGGATCATCTAAGCCATCATTTTCTGTGGGTGTCTTCTCAAGCTCCTCATGGACTTGAAGAACCTATAAAATATACATTCATTTGTGCTAAACATGTAAATCAGCGACAGGCAATATATGGGTAATCAGTAACAATGTCTAAATACCAGCCATGGTACACAGCCTGTGGTGCTATTGACAGATGCAAAATCAGTACTTGGGGCGCTCCTGTCTGGGAAATTGCCAGTACTATGGACACTACTTTCTTAACTTTGCAGCAGCATAAGGTCAGCATACACTAGATATCATCTCAATGTGGAGTACCCGGAAACAAGAGAGCTGATCGATTAGCTAAGGAAGGAGCAAAAGAAGAACAACCTGATGTACCCATTACATACCACTAAAAGAAAAGAATGGTCAAATCAGTTAGAAAGCAACCAAAACCTGCTCAAGACTACCACTTTATGGACAGACCAGAACAAATAATTATTCTGCACCTCTTAACAGGACACAATAGACTACATAACTACATGTATACAAAATTCAAGATTAGCGGATCAGCCATGTGCACATGTGGATTGGCATCACAGACAGCAGATCACACTCCAAGACTGTAGAAAATATGACACATCTAGTCAAACCTGCTAGCCTAGAGAAACAACAGTCAAAAATAAACTGTATGGACAACTAAGTGAACTAACATAAAACAGTTAAATTCTTAAAAGAGACATAATTGCAGTTATAGACAAATTTCAAGCGAACGAAAGAAAAAGAAGAAGAAACAATGTCTCTGTTAACAAATTTATATATTATTTTAGAAAATAACTGAAAAGATGCCATGTCTAATTCAAACTCTGCAATGGCACAGCTGCAGATGCATTAGCGAAGTTGATGATGAGCTGCCCTGATGTCATGAGCTGGTTAGCTTTGGGTTCAATGCCTGGGTTCATCGCCTGCCAAAGTGGGGAACAGACTGACCACCTATTCCTCGGTGCATTCGGGCCTACAAAATGTGATCTCCCTATCACATCACTGACCCATGTCCCTATCACATCACTGACCCATGGCCCTATCACATCACTGACCCATGTCCCTATCACATCACTGACCCACTGCAGGAAACTACTCCAGGACAAAATATTATTACAAATGGCCCAGCAGGATGTTCAGACAGTTTTGTTCTGAAGCCTTCTAAGATATTGCCATTTCCTAATGTAATTTCCTACTATCACACCAATAAATCGTGCTAGCAAAATCCTCCAACAAATCATTAAGAAGAGGATTGAGAATAATTACCAGAAGTGCAGGCAGGGAATTACCAGAAGTGCAGGCAGATTTTAGACAAGGCAGAGGACTCAGGGATCATATTTTCAGCATGAGAACCACCTTTGAGAAATGCAGAGAGTACAATGTGGATCTTCATACTTGTTTCATCGTCTACAGCAAGACCTTCGACTATGTTCAGAAATCATGGAACATCTTGACAGATATGGGTTGACAGCATATGTTGGAGAGGGGGGGGGTCTGAGCATCTATGGACTTGTCCGGAGTGCAAGGATGATACCCCAAAAGATAACTGATAAACCCAAGTAAGTGACCACAACTTTTTTTAAAGTATCATGAACATTTAAACCAAGAACCCATGAACAATAGATAGTGCAATGTTTGCCTGACATATTTCAATGCATCTGATCTGGTGCATAGTTATATGTCACATGACGTGAGAAGATTAATGTCTGAAATACACAACACACAGCCACTGATACTGTTCTAATGTGCAGCATTTGTTATCCCCATGGTAATCTCAGATTCAACATTAAGTCTCTCTGTCTGCACAACAGAGGTTCTAAACATGAAAATGCCAATCACTAAACAGAATATAATACTTTCAAAAATGCACAAGTTTAAACAGGCTCACTAAATAGTGACTTTTAACAGCCAAGATGCCACATATACACAGACTCCTACTACATATTATCACTTTTAATTACATTCACAAACCTTCATGGCATGCATTACTGTCTCAGGTTTACTAGACACAGGCGATCTTCTCAGCAATGTAGAACCTGCTTTTGATCCATGCACTGACTATGACATGCAACAAGATGTGTGGAGGGGGGTCAGGTGATGGTGGTGGTTTTAGGAAGGGAAAGCAAAGAATTGTGTTAACAAATGAAAACTGCTCCTAAGGAAGTTGCATTTTGTGAATGTTCTTCTGCAAAAAAGGGCAGAAGATTATCACTAAGAATATATATTAAACTATAACTTAGTAATGATAAATTATCATTTTTTTTTTTTCGAACACAGAAAGCAGTCTGTAATAAATGTCTGTATACTAATCAATCAGTCAGGTGCTGTCTCCACAATAAAGGCTAGTTGTAATGAATCTCCAACAACTCTCAGTAACTCATCCTTGTTGTGCACTCTGACTGCTGTTTGTCCATCTCTTAATGTTATCTTCCCATTTGTATCGCCATCTACCTCTTGCTTGCCTACCTTCAACTCTTCCTCCAGTGTGATTTCTACAAGGTCCTATGTCTTTTAATGTGACCAAATTATTTAACTTGTTTCTTTTTCATTTCTTTAGTCAACAATCTTTTCATTTCCAGCCTCTCTAGAACTTCTGTAATTCAGTGTTTTTGTTTACGTGAAATACACATTTTTTTCTGAATATACACATCTCGAAAGCTAAAATTCAACCTTCCAATTGCTTTCTCATGGCCTAGCTTTTTCTGTGTCATATAGTCGTGATGAAAATATGCAACATTTGACAATTCTCATTTTAATATACTATATACTAAGCAGAAGATTATTACTAAGAATTGGTCAAAACTGTCACATTTTTTAACATATATGATTACATTTTCTCTAATGAAAAACGTAATCTCTAATACATGGCTGTATACTTTGTAAATTTATGAATTTGGAAGTCACAGGTGGCAGCCACAATTTACAACACAAAGGTAAAGATTCATAATCAGACATAGATGTAGACTTAGAATTCTGGTCACAATTGACCAAAGCAGAATAATTTCATTTCCAACGGCTTAGTCATATCTGGTATAAAACTAGTTAATTCAGCATCAAAATCAAAGGCATTAGACCAACACGATGACCTCAGTGTTTCTTCTTCTCCTGTTCTTTACCATCACTGGGGAACAGGCCTTCAACCAAATCACGCCTAGCTGCCCTATCTCCTACAGCTCCCTCCATGTCCTCCATATATTTTTAATCTTTGTGTTTAATTGTCTTCTCCATGTGTTTTTAGGTTTCCCACTTTTTCATTTACCCTGTGGGTTCCAAACAAGGAAGTGTCTAGTTAAACTATCTGCTCTGAATATTTGCTTAGACAATATCATGCAGTCTGTGTAGGAGCGAGGCACTATTGGTCTCAGATTACAAATACATCAGTTTCACAGACTCTGTATATAGTCATCGCATTTCAGGTCGCGACAGGAATGGCTCATAAAGAATATTCAATAAATTAAATGTGGTAATTACGTGTAATTGCAGCATAATAAATAACGTACTTCATTTATTACAACAAACAGAAGGAAAGTCACAGAAGGAAAATACACAGCTGTGTTTCGAACGCAGGTATGTGAGATTGCGAACTGCATCCGTAACTCCTTTCGCCATGGAAAAGAAAAGGATAATACATTTTTTAAAAAGTTTTGATGTTGCATTTCCATTTTTTTACCTTAACAATATGAACAGGTTTAATTTAACTATGATTTTCTAAACAATATGGACAAGGCATAATTTAAGTATTTAGTTTATGCCGGATTCATTTGAAGAACTTACAATATATTATTTGCAGCCAGCTTCCTAAACATACTTCTCTTAGCTAGAACAAAATATTTTAGAACACAAAAAATAAATATCTGTATGCATCAACTAAAACCAAGATTCTCACATACATCAAACTAACCATTATATGAATCTGTAATATATATAGCAGCAAACAATCTGTGAGCATTCAAACAATATGCCAAAAGCTGTGTATCTAATTATCTGTGGTTACAAATGTCTCTGTTCATCTGGTTCTGGCAAATATCACCATGCAGGAAGCAGGGACAGAAAGCCAAATCAACCAAATACAATATACAGCATGCTTCAAGGCATTCATGCAAAGACCAGAGGTTCCCATGCGGTTTAGTTCAAGGAAATGGCAGATATGATCAGAGCTTCAATAACAAAGGTTTAGATGCAATTTTTAAACATTGCTCCATTAGGGAATATAGTGCAGAAGAAGAAGAGCAGATAAATAAGCAATGGGAAAGAAGCATACATTCTATGTGAAAAATCAATTTGAAGTTCATTTTCTTATTTATCTGACTGCATGTGACTTAATCGTGTGTGTGTTACCAGAGTCTGCAAGGGAAACAAAGAACAGTGACACTGTAACGTACCAAGTTGTTGTAAGAGGTGACTCAGTTCAATGAAATGGCATAAGATCGCACAACATTCCATTGTGTGAAGCATTTCATAAAGACACGATGTATCCCCACGGCCATGCCTACTGTCCAAGGGGGGCATAGGGGGCTGAGTGGTCTCGAGGTATGGTGTCCGCCTCGAGTGCTGGAGGTCCCGGGGTTCAAGCCCGGTGAGACCGAGATTTATTTTAAAAAATCCACCTGGACTTCCAGTAATAAAATTTCCCCTGGTCTCTGGGTAGTGAGATCGGACGCGCGTGTGTATTGTTGTGCACGTAAAAAATCCCTTGGCAGTTGGAAATTGAAAAAGAGTAGGCCTAACGGCGCTGCCCTGGCAAAATTTGGAGTTAAAAATCTACCTAAAGTATTTCAGGATCCTTGCCGATGCAACGGAGTTCATGCATTGAGCTGAGTTTCTCCAGACTCAAGTTTGAGTTAGGAGGAAAACGGAGCACTTATGGGTTAAACCGTGTGCCGTGATGTTGATCCAAGGACTAAACTAAACTAAACTAATGAAATGGCAGATATGATCAGAGCTTCAATAACAAAGGTTTAGATGCAATTTTTAAACATTGCTCCATTAGGGAATATAGTGCAGAAGAAGAAGAGCAGACAAGTAAGCAATGAGAAAGAAGAATACATCCTTATGTGAAAAGTCAATCTGAAGTTCATTTTCTTATTTATCTGACTGCATGTGACTTCATCTGTGTGTTACTGGGATCCGATGGGAAACAAAGAACAGTGACACTGTAATGTATCAAGATGTCGTAAGAGGCGACCAAGGAGGGTTGATATGAGACTGGCTACCTCATCCTGTGAGAGGCGACCAAGGAGGGTTGATATGAGACTGGCTACCTCATCCTGTGAGAGGCGACCAAGGAGGGTTGATATGAGACTGGCTACCTCATCCTGTGAGAGGTGACCAAGAAGGGTTGTTGTGAGGCAGGCAACCTCATCCTGTGAGAGGTGACCAAGGAGGGTTGATATGAGACAGGCTACCTCATCCTGTGAGAGGCAACCAAGGAGGGTTGATATTAGACTGGCTACCTCATCCTATGAGAGGCGACCAAGGAGGGTTGATATGAGACTGGCTACCTCATCCTGTGGGGCGACCAAGGAGGGTTGATACAAGACTGACTACCTCATCCTGTAAGAGGTGACCAAAGAGGGTTGATATGGGGACTGGCTACCTCATCCTGTGAGAGGCGACCAAGGGAGGTTGATATGAGACTAGCTACCTCATCCTGTGAGAGGTGACCAAGGAGGGTTTATATGAGACTGGCTACCTCATCCTGTGAGAGGCGACCAAGGAGGGTTGATATGGGACTGGCTACCTCATCCTGTGAGAGGCCACCAAGGAGGGTTGATGTGAGGCAGGCAACCTATCCTGTGACTGACTACCTCATCCTGTGAGAGGTGACCAAGGAGGGTTGATATGGGACTGGCTACCTCATCCTGTGAGAGGTGACCAAGGAGGGTTGATATGAGACTGGCTACCTCATCCTGTGAGAGGTGACCAAGGAGGGTTGATATGGGATTGGCTACCTCATCCTGTGAGAGGCGACCAAGGAGGGTTGATGTGAGACTGGCTACCTCATCCTGTGAGAAGCGACCAAGGAGGGTTGATATGGGACTGGCTACCTCATCCTGTGAGAGGCGACCAAGGAGAGTTGATATGAGACTGGCTACCTCATCCTGTGAGAGGTGACCAAGGAGGGTTGATATGGGACTGGCTACCTCATCCTGTGAGAGGCGACCAAGGAGGGTTGATGTGAGACTGGCTAACCTCATCCTGTGAGAGGTGGACCTAGGAGGGTTGATATGGGACTGGCTACCTCATCCTGTGAGAGGTGACCAAGGAGGGTTGATATGAGGACTGGCTACATCATCCTGTGAGAGGCGACCAAGGAGGGTTGATATGGGACTGGCTACCTCATCCTGTGAGAGGTGACCAAGGAGGGTTGATATGGGACTGGCTACCTCATCCTGTGAGAGGCGACCAAGGAGGGTTGATATGGGACTGGCTACCTCATCCTGTGAGAGGCGACCAAGGAGGGTTGATATGGGACTGGCTTACCTCATCCTGTGAGAGGCCAACCAAGGAGGGTTGATATGGGACTGGCTACCTCATCCTGTGAGAAGTGACCAAGGAGGGTTGATGTGGGGACTGGCTACCTCATCCTGGTGAGAGGTGACCAAGGAGGGTTGATGTGAGACTGGCTACCTCATCCTGTGAGAGGTGACCAAGGAGGGTTGATATGAGACTGGCTACCTCATCCTGTGAGAGGCGACCAAGGAGGGTTGATATGGGACTGGCTACCTCATCCTGTGAGAGGCGACCAAGGAGGGTTGATATGGGACTGGCTACCTCATCCTGTGAGAGGCGACCAAGGAGGGTTGATATGGGACTGGCTACCTCATCCTGTGAGAAGTGACCAAGGAGGGTTGATGTGGGACTGGCTACCTCATCCTGTGAGAGGTGACCAAGGAGGGTTGATGTGAGACTGGCTACCTCATCCTGTGAGAGGTGACCAAGGAGGGTTGATATGAGACTGGCTACCTCATCCTGTGAGAGGTGACCAAGGAGGGTTGATATGGGACTGGCTACCTCATCCTGTGAGAGGTGACCAAGGAGGGTTGATATGAGACTGGCTACCTCATCCTGTGAGAGGCGACCAAGGAGGGTTGATATGGGACTGGCTACCTCATCCTGTGAGAAGCGACCAAGGAGGGTTGATATGGGACTGGCTACCTCATCCTGTGAGAGGTGACCAAGGAGGGTTGATATGAGACTGGCTACCTCATCCTGTGAGAGGTGACCAAGGAGGGTTGATATGAGACTGGCTACCTCATCCTGTGAGAGGTGACCAAGGAGGGTTGATATGAGACTGGCTACCTCATCCTGTGACATGCGACCAAGGAGGGTTGATATGAAGCAGGCAACCTCATTATGTGGACAACTTTAGCTGCACAATCCAGCCCATCATTAACTCAGCTCATTAACGACCTTCATCGCAACAACATCTGCCATCCTCCTTTATTCCTGGGAGTCAGAATCAGAGGATTGTAGACTTCAGTGGCAACAAACTGCAGAATGAGCGTGGTCATTCACAGCATAATGAGTTAAACAGTGTTGCCATCCTTGCTGGAAATCAGCCCCAACATCAGCAAAATACAAAAGCATAATCTCCCCAGCAGGTCAAATTATTAGATGCACCAGGTACGGGTCACCATTTCCAAAGGTCGGCGCCTACACAAGGTCAAGTACACAGTAGCGATTTGATTCGTGAAGAGAGCTCCAGTGAGCAGACTAGACTGCAGAGTAGAGGAGATTACTTCCAGGTATTTCCTAGAGCTCATTTTTGTCTGGGTCTACCTGGGAACCCACATCAATTTTTAAAATCCACCCCCAATGTGGACTAAACCCACGACTAAATTTGAGTGTAGTGGATAGTAAATACATGTAGAGAAGTAAGGAACCCATGGATTCCCCCAGATCAGTGGACAGTAAATACATGTAGAGAAGTAAGGAACCCATGGATGCCCCCAGATCAGTGGACAGTAAATACATGTAGAGAAGTAAGGAACCCATGGATGCCCCAGATCAGTGGACAGTAATACATGTAGAGAAGTAAGGAACCCATGGATGCCCCGAGATCAGTGGACAGTAAATACATGTAGAGAAGTAAGGAACCCATGGATGCCCCCAGATCAGTGAATAGTAAAATATATGTAGAGAAGTAAGGAACCCAAGGATGAAATAGTCCAAGCTAACCCCAGATCAGTGGATCAGATGCCGTCTTCTGGTGGCTGAGAACATAGAAGGTCCAATGTGCACATCGTGCCTGTGAGGAATTCCTCAACAGTTTGGGAATCATAAAGAAGAGGTCACAATTGGCCACAGTCAAGGCAACGTAAAAATTATGATTGTTACTTAACACTGAATGTGTATAGCATGTAAAACTCTTATGTGGGTGCGAAAAGCAAGGGGAATCTACTACATTAATTATACCAAAATAAGCTTATGGAAAACAAAGCTAATTCACGTGACATGTTCAAAAACTTCATACCAGTCCTTCAGACTGAATAACTCAGTACATGTACAGAAACTCATACAGACAGACATAATTTTGTGTCAATACAAAATGCAGTCTTAGCAAAATTTCATTCTAAATGTGCAGCCCCAAGATAACCAGTTTGGGAACCACTTGTATATACCATAAGAAATAATAAACAAGAACACATTAGTACCTGAGTGTTCTCTGTGCTCTGTGTGTGGCCAGCATTAGTTGGTGTGCTACTGAACAATGGAGTCAACACTTCATGTCCTTCAACACCTGCATGATCAACTCTCTTTAAAACAAATTGAGTGTATAATCTTAGTGATTATGTATTCACATATGTCATAGTTGAGATTTTAAAACAAAATATTTTATTTGTAAATAACTAAGTAAATTAACCATAAAATTCAGGCCACCATGACAGGGAATTCACAACAGTGGTTTACTCATAGAGTAGGATGCTATGAAACTGTGAATTGCTCTTCCAGCTAGTTAAATTGCAGAATCTAGGTATCTCAACACTTGTAGAAGAGGAAAGAATATTTATGAATTATCAAGAAAACAACCATATCTGGTGATATGCTTATGTAATCCTGTTTCACAATAGTGAAAATACTTCTTCTTGGTTTGTCCGAAATGTTTGTTTTCAACATAACTTTGTTGTGCCTGATTGCAACAGAGCTGTGATGTCTGCGCCTTTTAGCTGGCACATCTGACTTCTTCAGGCATTTGTTGATGGGGTTAACCTTCCCTGTGTTCAGTAGGACATTAGACTCTCAATGTTGTGGTGTTATCTTCATCCCTCCATCCCAGCGGACCCATTTAGAACAGCTGAACACATCCTGGTCAACCCTCACCTCAAAGAAAGCCAGGCAGACTGTGGTTTACGTCATCAGCCATCACCACTTTTCCTGAAAACTGAGAAAACTGGGTCTAGGCAGACGCTCCTTATAAGGACATGGGAGTAAAGTTGAAATGAGCAGAACGATTGGAATGGTGAAGTTCCTGGCCTGGCCAGCTGGAAACCCGCCTGAAAGTAGTTGTCACTTGTGAGAAAATTGTCAGAGAAACAAGTCCTCTTTCCTAACCTGGGGAAGGTTATCCTAGTGCCCAATCTCGCCCTCTGCACCACCGGTAAGCTTGTGAATTCATGGTAAATACTATGATGTGCCTCTAGATGCTTATAGGAGACATGTATTATTAATTTTATATGTGGATTGTGAAATTAGAGATCAGTGCCTCATTGAGAGGATAGTCTGACTTGCTTCGCCTTCTGCAGAAATGACATGCCTATTCTGCTGCAAAGTTTTGCCATGTTTAGCATTTCACCTGCTATGAGTAGTTTTGCTGTATGCATGTGAATGTTATCTCACTCACAATGCGTATTTGCATTTTCCTTATGGATGTAGGACCGTTCCCTATGGACGCACATTATTGCAAAATCTTCCTCCAAATGTGGAAGGTTCTTGAGAGTCTGTGTTTTACAACTCCTGTTTGGATTGTGTGATTAACATGTGATCTTTTCCATGAATATATTGAGAGAATTTTAGGGAAGAGCATATTATTCCCATGAGATGTATTGCTCTGTAAGGGAGACAGCTAGAAGCACCATATGCCCATCTGTCTGCAGGAAGTGCCCTAACCGCAAGTATGGCATAATTAATGGTGACGACTTGGAGAAAATGTTATGTTCAGAGACTTGCTAAAAGCGTTCTTATAAATGCCATAATGCAATTAGTTCCTGAAGTAGGCACTTCTTATTCTTGATGCATTGGATGAGTTTTGCAAACAGCATTCTCAAAACCGCCCGGCTCCTAAGGGTCAGGTGAGGGAAGAACAATGGATTTTGTGTGTGATCTGTGCTCAGACCTTGATACATATCTATTAGATAGCTCTCATGTTAATTCATGTAATGATCATAATTGTTCTCATTTGTGTGTGTCTTACATTTTAAATGTGGGTTCAGGATTGTTTCTTTAACTGCTGGGGAAAAAGTGAATTTTGCCCAGTGGAACTAGGCAGGTGAATTGATAATGATGGTGATGGGGATGGTTTTGTGAACCGAGTCTAACCTGAGGGAATAAAGACTGGGCTTTGCATTATAGACGTGGATGATCACATATATATCATGATGACTTTGTCTCAATATGCTTATGTCACCACGCCTTTGTCTATTGTGATGCCTATGTCACACCAAGAGGCCTGTGTCTTGATTGGATGATATCGTCTCAACTGAGGCACCTGTCTCAACAGGAGGACCGTATCACAATCGGATACCTCTATCACAACTCTGTCTTTGTCCCAATGAAACTCTATCACAACAGGACAACTTGGTCTCATCTTTATGACCTTATCTTGTTCTGCTGTCCTGACTGGTAGGAGTTTATATCATTGTAACATCATAACATCAGGGGGGGGGGGGGGGGTGTTGATTGTTTTGTTTGTAATGACATTTGATTTTATACAAGGGGGTTTTTCATTTTTATGTCAGCAGGAGGCTGGATGGTGGAATTTCCTGAAGCTCATGATGCCTAGCCCTATTGACTTGTCAACAGTGGGCTAATGAAGAGTTGGGAGCCTGAAACCTGACTGGTAGGAGGGTCTCCATTTTTCTCAGGATACAAGAGGAGTGATGATTCTAAATAAATGACCCCCACCTCATGGTCACTCAGCATATGCCTGGCAGCCCAACATCTTATCATCTGTCGTACAGTGTCCATTTGGATTACCATCATGAGGAATCAGGCCAATGGGTGGAGTAAGAGGTTGTGATGCTCAGATATTACCCTGAACACCAGGGGCAATCAACATCATGGTATATGAGTTAGGAAACTCACCATGTAATGTCTTCAGGAGCAGATGCCTGTTATCAAGATTGATTGCCTTACCTAAACACCCGTAGGCTTGGTATACCAGGATAGGTATCCCCTAAGTGCTCAACTGCCAGTTTTATATCAGCAAAATCCCAGAGGATGAACAGTAGTTGGTTAAAACCCCAAGGTGTTGATTACAACATCTTGTTCATTGATTATTGAATGGATAGAGAGGAGAATTATTTTCAGTGTTTTCTGAAGGATTTGTCTGCATTATTGAAGGATGTGTTTGCACTACTGAGGGATTTGTCTGCCTTACTGAAGGATTTATGTCCACCAGTATACTCAGAGAGTGATGCCAGCCCTGTTCATAATTTACAGCTAATTATGTAGAGAAAGCTGTCACTGATATCTCCGAGTGTGGGATGGCCTTATCGACATGAGACTGGTCGTGCTGAAATGCCTTGTTGACAATAGTTGAGTTTCTGATATTATTAACCAGAGCTGCTGGACGGTCGTCATCTTTTTCATTGTATTCGATGATGTAGGGAATTACCTTCTGCCCAGTCTGAAGAGGACCTCCTATATTGTTTGACTGACCCCAGCCTCAGCTTCACTGGGCCATACAGCCTACTTAGATCTCAGGTCATGGTTATGTCCTCTCGGGATCTCACTATGAAAGCAAATAACAGGGTTGAGCCAAGATTGTTGACAGTGCTGTTGACTTTCCCTAAACCAAATCATTGATGGAATGGGATATGTTACAGAAGAAGTTTTCCCAGTGCAGGCTGAGAGAACATATCATTTTGATAAGACTCTTTTGGTGAATTTATAGATGAGAGACTGTTATCATCAATATGCAGATAGATTCGAAGAATTATTGATTTAATAATTTATGCATTTGTTGGCTGGTAATTTTGGGGAAAACATCAGATGGTATACACGGATGTTGTCATTCATGTGTTTGTAATTGATGGAGGAGATTTAATATCCACAGGTCAGACAGAGAATTTCCACAAAACCCACCACGTGTTCTCATTAAATGGTTGGGTTGAAACCTGGAGTTTGTGTTTATAACTTGTAAAAGTTTGGTTTCAAAAGTGGTGTTCACATTTGTTATGCAATACTATGTTACATTAAGGTTTGATCATGATGAGGAGGGATCCATACAAATAGACACATTATAATTCTATATGGAGTGAGTCTTCTTCCTCTAGGTGTCTATGGTAGATTTCCCTATCCTTTCGCCTTCCAAAGGAGGCTCTTTCTTTAAAAAAAAAATTTTTAGGACTTGAATACATTAGGTTCTGTTCTTCACGTTGCGGGTTTCGGAGCCATTCATAGGCTTCCTAAGGAAGGATTATTAATACTGATAACCTATCCGGGATATCCCTAGTCATATGACCCACCTTTTCTCATTCCAAAAAAAACAACCTCACACAGACCATGGGCATAACCCGCCATCCAAGGCAGCTTCCATAATTGCAGAGCTGATACATAGCGCTCTGGTAGTGGGCTCACCCAAAGAATCGCCATGTCCTGCACATGGCGTGAAAATACTAATTGTATATGTCTATATTATTCTTCTGCCTTCATCCTCTGTTGAAATATAAGCCCTCAACTATTCTACTTTTTGCTAACTTCTGCAGCTTGCTACATGTAATTTATCTCTGCCTTTAATTCTCTTCTCCGTGTTTTGAGATCTTCCTCTATTTCATTTGCCCTGTGGGTTCTTGTGAAAAGACTTTCTGGTTAAACTATTCTCAGGTTGTCTCAAATTGCACCAATCTATATTATTAACTATAATCAAGGTCATTACACTCAGGACACACTCAGTACACACCCATGTGTGACGGACCTCTCGACAGATGCTGCAGTATAGAAATGCTGATTGTAAATTATTCAGATATTTGGCAAACTGAAAATATATTTTGCCTGCTGCTGTTTTCAATTACCTGTGCTAACAATTTCTTCTCCTCTTCCAGTGAGCGAACTTTCTGTTCCAGTTCTCGGATGTAACTAGCAGTTGAACTAGGAGCTGCAAGAAGAAAATATTAAATAAATCATATTTATTAAGTTCATCATAGTAGTAGCACATGATTTCCTGCCCGTCCTTATTCACCCTATTTTTTCTTGTTTAATTTCCTGGATCTTGTGTTTTGTTTTGTTCTCCAAACTCTGGTTGTAATTTTATTTAAATTGTTAATTTGAGTTGATGTTCAAATTAGTGTTTGGAGATTGTGATATTTCTATTTGTAGCAAAGTGAAGTGTTCATTGTTTCACTTGTTTTCTGTGAAAAGTCTAGTCAAAATCAATCAATCAATCACTCTCTCTGTGCATATGTGTGGGTGTGCGTGTCTCTGTGTGTGTGCGTGCGTGCATGCGTGTGTGTGTGTGTGCATGTGTGCGTGTGTGCATGTGCGTGTGTGTGTGTGCGCGCGCGTGCACGTGTCCCGCTTGATTTGAACTCAAGCATAGTCCATATAGATTAGCTTTCCCTAACCCTCGCCATCAGGCGAACCTACTCTGACTTCTGAGGTACTAGTAATTTACGTCCCCAATTCAAGGACGAGAAGTCAACATTTTGGTCCAACTTGTGAAGACTGAAACCTGGACCACTTCTGGAGTACTAGCATGTACATACAAAAGCTAATATTCTTCTTCTTCTAATCCCTCATTGGAGCTTTGATCCACAACCAACTCATGCACCACGTGGTTGTATCGTTTGCTACTTCCTGCAGCTCTCCTCAAGTCCTCCCCATGTTATTCATCTGTCTCCAATTCTCTTGTCCGTGTATTTTTAAGTCTCCCTCTATTTTGTTTGTCCTATGGATTCCAGAGACAGGATTTAAGAGTGATACTATTATTCAGAACTACTATAATTGTCAAGACTCAATGTAATAGTCATGGCATAGTAAAGTATAGTCATGCCTAAGTGTGTGAAAAGTGCTCATCATGCAGCGTGGAGCACGCCGAGAAGTCAATGAGTAGGAGACAAGGTCTCTGCCAAGATGACTGGGCATCATTCGAACTGTGGCTGTTGTTCGAGTTGGAGACATCACATTTTGAAAAGGCAATGGCCATGAAGAGTGCCACCTTTAGTTGTAGATATTTTAGAAGTGTAAATGATATTGTCATGTAGATGTGATAATGGAATGACAATGTGAATTGTGTAATCATTTTGCATAATAGATTATGAAAACAGAGCCGGAGTTGTGTTATAGCAGTCAGTTGTTATGTGCTGTGTAGAATGAAAGAGCAATAGTGAACCAGTGTCTCAGAGCAAGCTAAAACAGTGATAAGTCGACAGCTATAAGGCAAGTTACTCAATGACATGAATGAGCCAAGAATATAACCACGGCGAGGATGTCTTCTCTATAAAGTTCAACCAACCTTAAGGGTGCCTCAACAAATATAAGGGCATCTCAACAAAGATAAGGGCACCAACAGCCACATGCATCGCCCCGTGACAATAATCGTTCAAATATCTAACATCATAATACTAAACATGCAGATAAAGTGGCTGACAGAAGTACTCACAGATTGGGTAACTGCTTGGCATTGCTGCACTGTGATTTGCAGCTACTGACCCAGCTGTCTCCATGGGGGCAATGCCATCTTCATGCCCTGTCACAGTCCCATTGCTGCTGCCATCTCCTTCATCTCGATCACCAGTCATCCGCACACGCTCTTGATCCAGAAAAAGGCATAACTCTTTCAGCTCCATGTTTTCAACAATGAGTTCATTTTGTTTGTCCTCAAGCTCCCGCAGCTTCTCCTGATACACAGCCACCTGGATCACAAGAATTTCAAACACTCATATGCCAGCATTCAATTCACTATATAAACCTTTCATTGGATAATCTTAAACTAAAATCTAGGTCTCTATGGTAAAGTTGCCTGCCTTGTGCTATAAGACTCTAGGAGGTTGTCTCCAGGTCTATGGAGTTTGTACTCTGCGTGATGCTTTTGGCAGGTTGTCAGCTGCTCTGCGGAGAGAGGCCGAGCTAAATTAGATCAAACTTGGTGCAATGAAGTCAGTCCTCTTGCCTTTTAAACTATTTCTGATAACAATGAGCCAGCCTTTCTGGAGAATGATAACCCAGAGGGGTCACCAAAGGTTTCTTAAAGGATTGTAATAGAGCAGATTAACCCAATAACTTCAATAAAATGAGTGCAACTGCAGAACAAATACTGATCCCCCCTAAATTAAATACTAAATTAAATACATGATTATATCTACCAATTACTGACCCTACTGCACACCAAGAACATAAATTTAATGAGTTTTTTGCAGGGAATCTTTGAGACTTCTTCTTTATTCTTGTTTTACCTTTTAGCGTTAGGTGTGTTGTTCATACATGTGTTTAAAACTCAGATATTCCATCAATCGCAGGGGGGGGGGGGGGGGGGGGGGGGGGGGGATACCTCTTGTTCTGTTTTGTGTCTAAGTGCTAAAGTCCCTTATGGGCCAATAACTTGTGTGTCTTATACCTGACCAAACTATCTGATTTTTCTCATTTTTAATATTGTCTAATATTGATGCTGGTCTAACACACTAAGCATTGGTCTATCTGCTTCCTCGTGTCATCTTTCCTTATTTTGTCTCATCTTGCAACATTTAGAATCCACCATAGAAATTGAATTTCCATTGTTGCAATTTTGATTTCCTAATTTGCTGTTACTGTCTGAGTTTGTCATTGGTAGACATTGTTGGCAGGAAGACACTGACACATTATTTCAAGGGTTTCTCAAGAATAAGAAGGTTGAAATTAGCTGCAATAAGCAACACATTTGTTCATCTAATTACTAAGTAATTTATAACAATTAAAACAAAATCTGCAAAACAAATGTAAACTTGATTCCATAGCTAATATAATAAAATTTAAAAAATAAACCAGCCAGTACTAACCAAGGTCTTCATTTTTGGGGAAGGGAAAAGGTGTCTTTCATCACATATTTATAAATTTGCTTTAATGAAGGCACACAGTAGTGAATTTACCAGAACTGCTGAATACGTCTTAATATTTATTTAACATTATTTTAGAAACAATCTGTGTAATACTGACTAAATCATTCCACATGTGCTGATTCAGTCATTAAATATGGATCTAATATCATAAACTAAATAAGCCTTATGGCATGTAAATCACATTTATTATGATTATCTAAGAAAACTGAATTACTGTGATGTGTGATTTACCGTCTGTTTTCACGTCTCCTTCTTCTGCCCTTTATCCCAAGCTGTCCTATCCTTTTCTATCTCCTGCATCCCCATCAATATTCTCCCCATATAATCCATCTCTGTTCTTAATTACCATCTCTATGTTTTTTGGAATCCCTGCCATACACCGCAAGGTACTATATTGGAAGTAAATGACAGTTTTGACTATTTCATTGGTCCTATGGGTTCCAGACAAGGGAGTTTCTAGTTATACTATCCTCAGGTTTCCTTCGTGTGTTTCCTATCCAGCGCCAGCGTCTTTTACAGCCTCTTGATTCACTGGAATGTGTGCAGTTCTTTCCAAGAGTTCCACATTGGTGGTTCTGTCACACCATTTTAGTTCCACTATTCTGTGCACGGATGAATATGACAAAATGTCCCACTATTCTGTGCATGGATGAATATGATTAAATGACCCACTATTCAGTGTATGGACGAATATGATTAAATGACCCACTATTCAGTGTATGGATGAATGATTAAATGACCCACTATTCTGTGCATGGATGAATATGACTAAATGACCCACTATTCAGTGTATGGATGAATATGATTAAATGACCCACTATTCAGTGTATGGATGAATGATTAAATGTCCCACTATTCTGTGCATGGACAAATATGACTAAATGTCCTACTATTCTGTGTATGGATGAATATGACTAAATGTCCCACTATTCTGTGCATGGATGAATGTGACTAAATGTCCTACTATTCTGTGCATGGATGAATATGACTAAATGTCCCACTATTCTGTGCATGGACGAATATTACTGTATGTTTGTAGATACCAGTAATTCTTATAGTCATTTTCCATGTTTCTGATCCATATAGTAGTATTGATTTCAAACTGGAGTTGAACATTCTAAGTCTGGTAGTCAGTTCTTTCTGTTTTTACTATCAAATCAACAAATAAGCTGAAGTACTCACCTCACTTCTCATGACGCTGGCAGTGTAGCGCCCAAAGCGCTGCCATTCACGAGCTAACTTTCTACCCCTCTGCCTGTCATCGTCCAAGAAGCAACACAAATCACGTAGTTCCTGATTGTCATCTTGTAGTTTCTGATTGAACTCTTTCAGACTCCTTGTTTCCAGCACAAAGATCTGAAGCCGCTGGTTAACATCTTTCACCATGTTCCCATGTTCCCGTAACAAAGACTTGTAGTCTGCCTCCACTCTGCGTACAATCCGTAACAGATCTTCCACACCTATTGAAGATCAAATTATCAGACTGTACAAGTAAAGTCAATTCAGACATTGTAGTTCCTACTCATGCTGAAGACTACCTATGAACAACTATTAGCTAAAGACAAAGTAGCGGATGCAACAACATATTCAAGAAAGCTCAAATTACAAGTTATTTGTTTTACATCTGGTTGGGAGGGACAGTGGTGAACTGGCCAAGGTGTCAGTTTGCCCGGTTGTGAGTTCCTGACGAAGTTGACTCCCTTACACCTGAGACAAAATTTTTAAAATGTTATTGTCCATTCAATAGCTTTGTCTCCAGCAAGTAATATTCTTAGACCCAGTATACCACAGGAGAAGGTTGTATGAAAGGTACAAGTTGGCGTGTACACAAATAGTGTGTCAGTAGAACAATTAGCATCTACACCTTGTGACAATTGCTGCAGGAGGTGAAGTATCTATAGGATTGCCCCAATGTGATGGTGTTGATTCCTTCAGTAAATAAATAAATCAGTTCCAACTCAATTCCCATGTTATATTCAAGAGGAGCTATGTCCTATAGTGGTTACTGCACAAACTCTACCAGCACGATGATGTGTGGTTAAATGTGTGGTGGGTTGCTGGTATGTGTGGTGGGTTGCTGGTATATTAATGGGTTGCCTGGTATATGTGGTGGGTTGCTGGGTGTATGTGTTACAGTGATGGATATATGTGATATATTTGACCAAACCAAAAGACATCTAGAGATAAAAGTGAACATTTCAATCACTTTGTTCAACAAACATATCTTAATAGGCATGAGACCATAGAAAACTTAGCTGCCAAATCGAATCAATCATGAGCAAGTCTACATAGTATTTGGCAAGAGTTGTCTGAGAGCCAATGGGAGATGAAAAGCAGAAGAAGTGAGAATAGAATAAACAGAATTTCCAAAGGACATTAACTTCAAACACATTAAGTTAACATTTCCTGAAAATGCATAAATATAAATCAACTAAACATGCAAGCCACGGACGATACCTTTCTTTCGGATCTCATCGTCTGTTAATTTTGACAATGACACTAAATATAAATCAACTAAGCAGACAAGCAACACTTGGTACCTTTCTTTCGTAGCTCATCGTCTGTTAATTTTGACAATGACACTAAATATAAATCAACTAAGCAGACAAGTATAATCAAGTTTGATGGTGCAACTTCTGAAGAATTTGAAATCAAGAGTGGAGTTAAGCAAGGTTGTGTACTAGCTCCCACCCTCTTTGGAATATACTTTTCACTTCTACTGAAATATGCATTTCATGATCAGGATGGTGGTATATACATTCACTCACGCTCAGATGGCGGCCTCTACAATGCTCAGAGATTGAAGGCTAAGACCAAAATTAGGAGGGTACTGATCAGAGAGTTGCTTTTTGCAGATGATGCTGCAGTTACGACCCACTCTGAGGAAGAATTGCAATGTCTACTATCTGCATTCTCCAATGCTTGTTCTGAATTTGGTTTAACAATTAGCAAAAAGAAGACACAGATTATGTCACAAGGTGCACATGGGGTACCATCAATCTTTATTGACGACGCCGAACTAGAGATAGTAGACCATTTTACATATCTAGGATCAGTGGTAAATAGCAAATTATCCCTAGATCAGGAAATCAACATCCGGATTGGTAAGGCAGCAACAACAATGAACAGGTTAAGAAAAAGAGTCTGGGAGAACAGGAAGCTTACTGCCAAAACAAAAGTCCTTGTCTATCAAGCCTGTGTCCTTAGTACTCTTCTCTATGGCAGTGAAACCTGGACAACTTACTCACACCAAGAGAACAACTTAAACAGCTTTCATATGCGGTGTCTGCGAAGAATTCTTGGTATTAAGTGGCAAGACAAAATCACAAATACTGAAGTATTGGAAAGATCAGGTTGTGTGACAGTTTATTCCATGCTCAGTCTTCGTAGACTTAGATGGATAGGACATCTTAGGAGGATGGATGATGGTAGAATACCAAAGGATATCTTTTTTGGTGAATTACAGATGGGTAAGAGATCTCAGGGTCGGCCTCTACTACGATACAAAGATGTGTGTAAGCGGGACATGATTGATACAGGCATTGATAATGCACATTGGGAGCAAGTCGCCGCCGAACGTGTTGCATGGAGGGCAAATATCAGAAATGGAATAAAGTCAAAGGAGAAAATTATTGCAGAAAAGTCACACACCAAGCGTTTGAGACGTAAGATGGTGCATGATGGTGGAAATGACCACGTGTTCACATGCACCCACTGTGAACGGACATTTACAGCGCAAATTGGCCTTATCAGTCACACTCGCTACCGCCATAGTTAAAAGTTATTATGCCTTTTTAAAGCACAAACTATCGTCTGTCAAGACGGCAAGGTGCCAATGGAAGCAGACAAGCAACACTTGGTACCTTTCTTTCGTAGCTCATCGTCTGTTAATTTTGACAATGACACTAAATATAAATCAACTAAGCAGACAAGCAACACTTGGTACCTTTCTTTCGTAGCTCATCGTCTGTTAATTTTGACAAAGTGGAAACAGTAGGGCTGGGTGGAATCTGCTTCAGTGTTGTGATTTTTTCAGATCTTGTCCCACCACTGCTACCAGACTCACTTGACAAGCTCGATGGGTTAGACTGCGGATTGGGAATCTGCGGTTCCCACTCCATGTCTAATTATATTCACATCTGGAGATCTGCAACTGAGTTATAAATCAGTCTTTGTCAGGTGCATGTTGTTATTATACCATCACAGTTTCATAAAAGTAGCAAAGTGGTTAGCTATAAATCCTTCCCAACACGGTATATCAATTCTAATTCCCCATAATTTAAATGATTAGCATCTACTGGAAGTGAAATTTCTTTTTAAATACTGTGTACACTTCATGATGACTATTTAGGAAACAAATCATTGCCAGGAAATGCCAGCAAAGGCAAAAACAAATGTGTAATGATAGTTCACAAACCAACAGTTACAAAGTCACTCTATGGGTCCCTAATGTCCAGAAATACGGTATTTGCTTTTTTAAAATTATTATTATTTTCTCTGAAATAAAGATTTTGCTTCTGGTTTTATCTTTAAAATTAGCAATTAGGCTAATGGGTGGTGAACATGTTTCACAATTCTCTCACACACCGATAAGGGTATGATATTAACCGCGGACAATTGGGAAGCAGAACTCCTTGCGTTATTTCAATGGATGAGAGTCGATCGTTCAGCAAACAATGGTAAACTATTGAACATAAAAATTGCCTAGTAAACCACAACGATAAAGTAAGACATGTCAACATGATGAAGACACTTGCAGATCTACAAATTGATGGGAAAGACCTTAGACTTGTAAAAAACATAGATTGGAAACAAGCTACCATAAAGATTGATAATGAAGCTGCTCAATATCAGCGTATTAAGAGAAGTGTGTGACAGGGATGTGTAATGTCTCCAGATCTTTTTTCCCTATACAGTGCAAATATTTTTTAGAAATTTAGAAACTATGATGGGGAATCACAATTTGGGGACATAACAATAACATTAGATATGTGAATGATACAGTATTGAGTGCAGACAATAAACAAGATATACAACATTTAGTAGATGTGGTTATTGTACACAGTGAAGAACTAGGGTTAGAATTAAATTGTAAGAAGACAGAGATTATGGTTGTCAACAGGAAGAAAGAAATACCACAATATAATATACGGGTAAATGAGACTATTCTTAATCAAGTGATCCAGTACAATTATCTCAGAACAATCATAACATCTTATGGAAGGCACCTTGAAGAGATTACAACAAGAATCGCTATGGTGAAGGTAACCTTTTGCAAGATGGAAAGCATATTCAGCAATAAAAGGATGTCAATTGCAATGAGAAAAAGAGTGCTGAGGTGCTGCATAAAACCTGCACTTCTGTATGGATATGAGACGCAGACAAGCTGAAAAATATCTAATGGCTGTGGAAATGTGGTTATTGAGGAAAATGCAAAGAATATCACAGATAGACAGAAAAAGCAATGAGCAAGACGTCAAGAAGCAAATGAACACTGTAAACTCATTAGAGAAATTAGACATAGACGGGCAAAGTTTGTTGGACACGTTATAAGTAGAAATAAACTAGTGAACATGGTGACAACTGGCAAGATTGAGGGGAAAAGAACAAGGGGAAGGCAGAGAAGTAAATATCTGGATGTCTTGCCACATGGCATGGTTGAGAGAAGCTCACGATGCTGATCCATGACTGGTGATCGTGTGAGATGGCGAAACATGATCGTCCACGCTTATCTGCATAGCACATGATGATGAGTAAGCCACTAAGAGCCAGAAATTGCTGGGGTTGATTGCAACATCCTCTGAAGGACATGCACATAACTTTATCTTTAAAAGTAGCTGACTAACATTAAATACTAATAACGATAGTAGTTTTATATTACTATATATTATTATTCATTATTGTTCAGTCAGTAGTGAAGGCAGCAGACATTAGTGAAAGCAGCAGACAGGTGACAGAATTATAGGCTACAGACGCAGAGATTTATAGATATCAACAAAAGTTACCTATGGAGTAAATATCTTTGCCACAGTAGTAAAGTGGCCAGATGCTTGCCTGTAGGCCTGGTGGTCATGAGTTCGAGTCCACATTGAGGCAGATTTTTTAAAATTTAGTTGGGCTCCAAGGTTGGCCCAGCCTAAAATGGGGATCAAGAGGAGGTAGAAAAATTCAGGGTCCGGTTGCCATGGTGCCTGATAATTTTTACCTGGCGCCTGAATTTTCACATTCAGTTCTAGAAATATTGTTTTTAACAAAATGTTTTGAGTCCCCTATTAGATATGTTCATTACTTGTTTTTAAAGGTAGTACCATACATGTTGTTGTTCTTGAGTATCATGAAATCAGAATAATAAACACATCATTATACAGATTTGCACCATTGCAAGCCGACTTTAGATTTCTGAAGCAATATGTTACATTAACTGTTACGGTCTTGCAACTCAGATAGCAGAGTTAATCATCCTGTTTCAATAGAAGCTCTAGCTTCTACTAATCATCACACACACAGCATGCATTATCAACATCTGCTAGTTTTCATCGAGTTGTGTTATTTAAAACTTACTGAAACTGTAGAAAATTACAAGAAAAAATCCATGTAAATTGACTGGTGCGAATAAAAAAAACAACAGTGTACTCTTACATATTTCTTCTTAAGTAGGCCGACCTTGTACATAAATGTATCACAAAGCGTTAGAGAAGAGAACTAGAATGAGAAGCCAGCTGATCCAAGCGCTGTTTGTAATTTTTAAGATGATAATGATCAGTGTAAAACAAATTGATAGTGTTTCTAAATTCCCTCAAATGCGCAAACAAAATTTCAGCAATCACTGCTGGAACTAATTCCATGATGACACCAAAGAAGGAATTGTGAACTAAGCAGAAAGTTTCCCAATACTGCAGACCAAAATTCAAAAGTTAAAAAAGCACGACAAATCCTATATGTATTTCAAGGGTCAGGACATTGAAAGCACAAAGAATCATGAATATGCTCCTTCAGCAAAGTGCGAAAAAAAGAAAACATGCAAGCTAATATGCTGCAACATATGAATGTACATTCCATGGCAATGTACTGTCTGCCAGAAATAATCAACTCTACACTGACTTTGAAGGTTTGGTTGCACTGTTAACTAAACTAAATGTGATTGATTCAGATGTGAAATAAAAAAAATTTAATGAATTTATTTCATACATTGCCTCATATCTTCATGAAGATTTGATATGCGAAATAAAGGCAAGCACATATGTCATATTATGTTACTTGATGAAGATGCAGACAGAACTGTTGATGTGGAGCTGATACTATATATTCATTTTATCAGAGAAAGGAAGGTAAAGGAAGCATTCCTTTCAATTGTGCCATTGGAAGATGCAACAAGTAATGGGTAGGTGAAAGCTCTTGAAACATGTGTATAACTTAAGTGATCTCATGATATCTTTGACTGGGCCTTTGATTGAGTTTGATTCATGTTTTTCTTAGCTGTTTACAAAAATTATTTGCGGCTCCTTGGGAAAAAGCACTGTGTCTGAATCATGTTTAGAGTTGTCTACCCTTGGAACCAAAAAATGTTTTAGGAAGTAAAGGAAGTCTGCGTGATAATGTAATGACCTCTAATACCCACCAAGCACCAGTTAGTCTACAAAAATATGGGTGTGGCACCATATGTCTAATGTGCCCTGAGACATAAATATGGGTGTGGCACCATATGTCTAATGTGCCCTGAGACATAAATATGGGTCCATTAATTTTACTTACTGACACCACCTTTAGGGTCTGGGTTTTTTACTTTTACTTCCTGACATTTTCCTTAGGGTTTGATAGTCATATCAATCAATCAATCAATCAATCAGGAGCTGTATCCACAATGAAGGTTGGCTGCAGTGGATCTCCAACACTGTCTCTCGCCTTGACTGTACATTCTGTCAGGCTGATGTTCGTCCATCTCTTGATGTTATCTTCCCACTTGTATCATTGTCTACCTCTTACTCACTTGCCCTCAACCTTGCCCTCCAGTATGGTTTTTGTAAGAGTGTTTTTTGTTTTAACATGGCCAAAATATTTCACTTGCCTCTTTGTTATTTCTGTCATTAACTCTCTTTTCATTCGCATTTTTTTTTAGAACCTCTGTAGTATTTGATTGCTTCTGTTTTCATGAAATACGACATATTCTTCTGTATATCCACATCTCCAGAGCATCTATTCGACTTTCTAGTTGCTTGTTCAATGTCCAGGCTTTCGCGCCATTCAATAGTGTTGAATATACATAACATAACATTTGAAAATTCTCATTTTTAGTATGTTGTTAATCTCTCTAGATGTTAATACAATTAATACAATAATGCAAGAATAAACATTAACAATTTCCTTTCCTTGCAGTAAGCTATATCTTCTTTCTTCTTTTGTCTATTATCCTCTCTCTATCGGACCTTAATCAACTGACATCAAGCTTTCCATCTTTTGCTGTCTCCTGCAGCAGTAAACTATGGAAAGTAAAACTTGGACATTTAACAAATCAGCTGAAAAGAACACAACCACTTTTGAAAATAAATGTTATGTAATGTAATAGTGTTACAAATTTATTGGGCCAAAAAGAGAACAAACAGATCTATATATATCAAGTATATCTATCCAACATGAACTCAGCATTGAAGGAGATTAATTACTGTGACAAATAAAACTGAGGACAATGAAGTCTTTTGGACTAGTGAAAAGATATGAATGTCTAGAAAAAGTCATTACATTCATCTTATTTCATTTGTATCTATCAATTAATCGTAAATAATTGTAATGAATTGAATTCTCAACGAGAAATAGTTAACTTTCAAAACACTAATTAATTTAACTTTAACTAATTACTGGCCCTAATCTTATTATAGTTTTTTATTTGGATTTAGCCATTCATGAATGTCTACAGCTGAGCAAGGAATGGGGGAAATGAGTTAATCGACAGCTTTGTAATAAGTTCGAAAGCTAGAGGCGTAGAGCCACTTTCAAAGAAATTAGATCAAATTGTTCTCCGTTCCCTTATCGATCGATTTCCGGACCGGGGACCTAGACTAGAGGTTGAGGCCTTGTCAACAGACTCGACTCTAGAAGTGGAGAATGAACTAGGAAGAAGGTTGTCAATAAAGAACATATTATAATGCTCTTATTTTAAATGTAATTTGACAACTGTCACCTTGTGTAACGTGTAGCAGAATAAGTGTACCTGATTCATTTATTAAAATCCCCACACAATCGAAAAAACATGGCCGAAACTGGGTTTACGGGGAATTCCCACAAGGTGGCGCTATATTTTTTTTAACTATAAATATATATCACAGTTTTATCCTACTGTCAGTGCTCTGTGTAACCATTCAACAAATTTAAAAACAATCACCTTCGGATCAATAAGCCTGTGAGGGTAAAACCGTCGGCAGCTGCTTTCGCGGCTGACTCAATCGCAGGACTATCATTCTGAGCCGGTGATGGACCCTAACTATAACTCCTTGAGGTTGAACGTCGTAGGGATAATGATAGAATCGAATCGAATAACTTACTGTTAGTTTAAAGCCATCATCATCATCATCATCATCGTCTTCGTCATCAACTATCACCAATACTGAAATATCCATATTTACCATATTTAGTTTCAACTTCACGGCAACGGGTCTTCCCCATTATGCTCCGTTCCTGTGCCAGTGAATACTACACAAAATGCTCCTCACTGCCCTATGTGAGCAATGGAATAGACAGGAGTCTCGGCAAGCCAACAGCCCGCACAGGTACACTGTGCATAATGCCACCGCCAGAATGCCAACACAAAAGTCCTCCACGAAAAATACAGTTCATTGTCGATGGATACGGCAGTCACCAGAAAGACTTCATTGACCCGGGTCTTATCCCATATGGCTTGGTCTCTTTCCACAGGGCGACCCGCCGAAAGCGCCGCACAAAGCACGAACTCCGTAGATCCAGCGACGACTCCCATGAGTCTTCTTAAAAATGCATTCGTGAACCGAAAAGGCAAATTAGTCATTCCAGCAACAGCCGGCCGCCATCGTTCCAAACACTACAAACTGCGAACAGATGTAAAAGCATTCCACGCGAAATTCACAGCTCACAGTGTCGCGCCACGCACTCACTTAGTAGCAGGGCGACGGAACCATAGCCTCCTTAGTCGCCTCTTACGACATGCATGGTAGGCAACAGTGTTACTATTCTTTGCTCCCCCCCCCCCGCCCCCGTATGGGCCCCGGCAACACATGGGCGCTGTCCCCAAAACGACAGATAATAAACAGCATATTCACACCAACCCTATGCTACCAATCTCAAACTTGGACATTATCCAAATCGCACTTTCGCAAAATCAACACCTGTGAGATTAGATGCCTGATGAGTGCTGCCAACTTAACAATCCGAGACCGAATAAGAAATGTTGTTATCAGACGGACAGTGGGATCAACACCTTGTGCCACATTTATCGAAAGACAGACGATCAAATGGTCTGACCTTCTCGTTAGAATGCAACACCATCATCTACCAGCACTGGCCCAACATCAAAGATCATCTGCGATGAAAGCAAGAGAACGCCCGAGAAGAAAATGGATTGACGACATCAAAGACATTGTACAATCACACGGAATGACACTGTCCAGTGCCACCCATTGGGCGCTGGAACGCCAATTATTCCTCCCCACGACGCATGACGGCAAAAGTGGAAGATAATGATGATGTATTTTTAATGACTGTGCAGTGTTTGAAAATATTGCCGGTCGTAGTTTTGTATTATCCTATTCAAAGTATTATGTTGCATGAACTTTACAGAGGGTGAATACAAATCATAGACCGGCAATATTTTCAAACATACAGTCATGATTAATTTACCCTATATATGCATTTCCTGTGCACTATGGTCAAATTACGTCGAAAATAGCGGCTTTCGTTTCTTGCCAATAGAGTCATTATCTTCACAGCGTACACACTTTTAGCCCTTTCAATAATAATATCTCCTATTGTGGATATCAGAGGCCTCACTCAAGTAAGCTTTTAATTGTGGAAATGATGTGCGTCAGAGACGTCTCCGTCCGTTAAATGAGAGACGTCAGATATCTTTTCATCGGTGCAATTGGGATACCCTAGGCAACCTCTCAAATGGTAGAAATGAGATGTGATGGTTAGTTAGTTAGTTAGTTAATTAGTTAGTTAGTTAGTTAGTTAGTTAGTTAGTTAGTTAGTTAGTCGACAGATCATCCTTATTGCACATCGAACCATTCAGTCCATAAGTGCTCGGATCCCCTCCTCAGCAAATCCCGCAGCGTGTAGCGGCTTACGACACCAGTTCTGTGTTGGTTTCTTAAACTTCTTTGGCTTCCAGCGTAGTGTTCTTGTTTGACCACACCTCTTTTAAAATCGCTGTTCTCCCAGTCTGTAGATTCACAGTCATCATTTACTGTGAGATGTGATAGAAGCTTCTCTACCGGTAAAACTAAACGCTAGGAAATATCTCCATTGGTAGATCTGAGAGACGTTCAACATCTCCTTATTGGTGGAAACGAGAAACACAAAGAAACCTCTCCAACAGTGGATGACAAAGAAACCTCTCAAAACAGTGGAAGTGAAAGATTCAAATTTCAAAGCAATGCATTCCTTGCGTTAATTTAAACAAAGAAGCCATAAATAATATGTTGCACGATGTGTTGCCTGCCATATTCCGCTGCATCTCGCCGGGTGCATACGGCAGAGTTATATGTCATAAGAAGTAAATAGATGAATCCTCGTTTCGCTGAAATACCTAACACACAATGATGGGGAGCCACGGTAGCATTGTAGTAGTGGCTAGATCTCTCGTCTGCCAGCCCACTGGTAATGGGTTGGAATTCGCATTGGGGGTGATTTTTTAAATTGATCTGGGCTCCCAGGTAGACCAGCCTAAAATGGGTACCATGACATGTTTTGGAAAGTAAAGGCGGTCGATGTGACACTGACTACAGCATCCACCGATTGCTGATTGGTTAATGAAACATGGGTCTAGTACCAATAGTCGAATACACCTTAAGGTGTTTGTAAAATAGTCCTTGACTTTACTTTTGTTTAAAAAGTCAATGAGGTTGTTCGAATGAGGGGCATTTATTATCCCCACGGCAATCTCAAATTCACTACTAAGTCTGCACAACATAAGTTTAAACACGTAATTGTTGGATCTTCAACGTTTTTGAATATTCGTCCGTGTTCGTGAAATATTGTCCCTATTATGATTGTGTATTATGATAGGTATTCCCTATCACATGAAAAATAGGTGCCTCCTTCCCTCCGATAACCCACGGCTCTGCTTAACAGTCCTTACCAGGTCAGACTTGTATTGGACCGGTGCAAAGCTGTTAAGACAGTTATAGTTAAGGTATTGGCCTGTCAATGAATGTTTCTTTTCAGTAGACTCATCCTTTGGATGAAAACCGTCCTCGCGACGTCAATTAAAGTGTATAAAATTGATAAGGCGTCACTGGGTTCGTGATATATGGACAAAGAAATGTTCTTGTGGAACTGATTCATGGTGGTGCGGGGTGGTGCTTGTTGTCTGTTCTTGGTGTTGGTCCGTGTTCCGCCCACATATCGACGGTAGAGAACCAGGCATTTGATATCCGAAGCTCTATTTTCTTCCACTTCTAGTACACCATAAAGATGTCCGCAAGCACGGGACCCTGAGGACTCTCCATGGCCACTCGGTCGGTTTGGCGGAAGGATTGGTTTAAGGAATTAACATTGCTTGGTGTTGGTGCACAGCATAAGTGGACTCTGAAGACTCAAGTGTTGGGGGTCGATAGACCTAGCTTTAGGTTCTTCTCCTTTTATGCCATCACAGATGACGTAACCTTTTCTTCGAGGAGAACATTTGTGAAAAGTGAGACGCCAAGAGTTTAGTCGATAGTGTCCAGTAGTTCTAAAGTTCAAGTGAATCTTTGAGATTATGGTTTTCGAGTGATTGTCGTATGACTAAATCAGTGCTTCTCAACCTTTTTTGGCCCGTGCCCCCTTCAACATATTTTCAGAACGTCATTCCCCCCTTTCGTATTTCCTACCTAAATATTTGGCCCGTGCCCCCTTCACCATATTTTCAGAACGTCATTCCCCCCTCCCCCTTTCGTAATTCCTACATAACAAATTCCCCCCCCCCCCCATCCCGCCCCCTACACAGTATATGTAATATGGAAGCACATACTAAAACAAGTCTAGACGTCCACATAAAACGTGATTTGTGGGTCTACTTACTTTATAAAATGACTTTTAGAAGGATGAGACGTACAGAACCGTAAAGTATGAAGGGAAAAACAAGATAAAGTAATCGGTTCTTGTATTAATACGATCTTGAAATAATCTTCATTCCCCCCTGGAAACCGGGGGGGGGGGGGGAGGATGGGGGGGGGGGGGATTCCCCCACCGGTTGAGAACCACTGGGACTAAAGAATTTCGGCAAGTCATTCGTCATTCAGTTTTGGGCCCAATAGGCTCGTCTAATTTGGGGAAACCATCGAGCTGAGGGGGCAACTGCGAAGACAATGTTTCATCCTTATTTATTGTGTTTCATCATTAACCTGCGCGTGTTTAGTTAGTTAGTTAGTTAGTGGTTTAGTTTAGTTAGTTTGTTCGGTCGTTGGTTGGTTAGTTTAGTTAGTTAGTTTAGTCAGTCAGTCAGTCAGTTACTTAGTTAGTTAGTTACTTAGTTAGTTAGTTACTTACTTTAGGTTGGTTGGTTGGTAGGTTGTTTTGGTTGGTTAGTTAGAGTTTGTTTCTAACTCGCCTTGAGTATACATTCGGTCAGGCTGGTTTTTCGTCCATCTCTTGATGTTATTCCCTCCTCCTAGTATCGTCGTCTACCTCTTAGTTATAGTTAGTAGTCGACAGATCATCCTCATTGCACATCGAACCATTCAGTCCATAAGTGCTCGGATCCCCTCCTCGGTGGAATCCCGTAGAGGGGTATAACGACACCAGTTCTGTGGTGGTTTATCAATCTTCTTTGGCTTCCTGCGTAGTGTTATTGTTTGGCCACATCTCTTTTAACTTGCTGTTCTCGCAGCCTGACCATGGTTGTAGATTCACAGTCATCGCTTGGTTCTCGTAAACGACTTACTTCTTGTAAAGCATCAGAATGTCTGCCTGGTCCATGGCTCGTCCGCCTTCCACAGTAGCCCTACCTGCACGCCTGCTCATTGCCTTGTACACCCGTGTGTTAATGAACAGTTAAATGCTTAATCTTTATCTATTTGTGTTAGTGTTTTACCGTTATCTATGTAAATGTGTCATCCTTATCTATCTGTGTTAGTGTTCCATTCTGATTTATATATGTTAGTGTGCCATCCTTTTTTTATATGTTTAGTGTCTCATCCATATCTATTTGTGTTAGTGTTCCATTATTTTTTATGTGGTGAGTTGAGTTAAGTTAAGAAACCGACATCACTGCACTCAGGACATTCCATACGTACGTGCTCTGTCCCCTCGTTCAACAGCCAGCAAAGAGTCATACTACTAATTGTTCCCATAGCTACCTGATTGAAAGTTATCCTGGTCTTCCTCTCAGTTTTGAGATTCTCCCAGAACCCCTGCCGATTCCCAGCAATCTCATTCTTTCTACATACGGGTTCTCAATCTGTTCCCCTGACTTCTCTTCCTGGTCCCACAAGCGCACGACCACCTCCCCCTATTATGTGTTAGTGTTACAGCGTATTTATATGTGCTAGTGTTCCATCCGTATCTAGTGTTAATGTTTCATCCATGGATGTGCTAGTGTTCCATTCTTATGCCATATTTTTTTTTATTGTGTCCTCATCTTTCATATTAGCATGTTTACTGCCGATTGAATTTAATATGCACTGCTTATTTCATCATGTTTATGTCAATTCCAGGAATTATCTTACTGAATTGCACCACATTTTTTTTTTAACGTTACACAATGTATAACAATTTTCATCACCATTTTCCATATTTTCCCATTTTCCCCCAATTTGAATGTTCTTGTGAGGATGCTCATATGTTCATATTAGTTTTAGTGATTATGTGAGGCAGTGTGTATGTGTGTGGATGGATGGGTGTGTTTGTGTGTCTATGTGTGTGTGTTTGTATGTGTGGATGTATGTATGTGTGGATGTATGTATGTGTGTGCATGTCTGTATGGGTTTATATATGTGTGTAAATGTGTGTATGTGTGTGCTTGTGTGTGTATGCCTGTACATATGTTTATGTGTGCGTACATGTGTGTTTATATGTATGTATGTATATGTGTGTATGTGCGTGTGTATGTTCGTGTATGTATGCGTATATGTTGTGTATGTGTACATGCATGCAGTGTATTCAAGGGAATGTGGGTGTATATGAGGCATGCGTGTGTTTCTGGGGGGATGTGTGTGAGAGATGTATGTGTGGAGGGGTTGTGTGTGGGTGCATGGGTGATTGTGTGGGTGGGTGAAGGGATGTGTGGTCAGTGGGGTGTGGGTGAGGGATGTTTGGGTGATGGTTGGAAGTGTGGGGGTGTTGGTGGTGGGGGTTGTGGGGGGGGGGGGTAATGTGTATATGGGTGAGTGGGCGAGGGATGTGAGCATGAATAGGTGTGTGGGAGATGTGTGTGGGTTGGGGATATGTGTGAGGGGTGTGTGTGGGGATGTGTGTGGGTGGGGTTATGTCTGTGTGGGGGTTATGTCTGTGTGGGTGGAGGTGTGTTTCTGGGGGATGTGTGTGAGAGATGTATGTGTGGAGGGGGTTGTGTGTGGGTGCATGGGTGATGTGTGGGTGGGTGAAGGGATGTGGGGCGTGGGTGAGGGATGTTTGGGTGATGGTTGGAAGTGTGGGGGTGTTGGTGGGTGGGGGTTGTGGGGGGGGGGGGGGTAATGTGTATATGGGTGAGTGGGCGAGGGATGTGAGCATGAATAGGTGTGTGGGAGATGTGTGTGGGTTGGGGATATGTGTGTGAGGGGTGTGTGTGGGGATGTGTGTGGGTGGGGGTTATGTCTGTGTGGGTGGAGGTGTGTTTCTGGGGGATGTGTGTGAGGGATGTATGTGTGGAGGGGTTGTGTGTGGGTGCATAGGTGATGTGTGGGTGGGTGAGGGATGTGTGGTCGGTGAGGTGTGGGTGAGGGATGTTTGGGTGATGGTTGGAAGTGTGGGGGTTGTGGGGGTGGGTAATGTGTATATGGGTGAGTGGGCGAGGGATGTGAGCATGAATGGGTGTGTGGGAGATGTGTGTGGATTGGGGATGTGTGTGTGAGGGGTGTACGTGGGGATGTGTGTGTGTGTGTGGGGGGGGGGGTTATGTCTGTCTGGGTGGGGGATATGTCTGTGTGGGTGGGGATGTGTGTGGATGGGGTAATTGTGGGTGGGTGGAGGATGTATGTGTGGTGGTATGTTTGTATGTGGGGGATGTGTGGGTGGGTAGGGAAATGTGTGTGTGGGTGAGGGATGTGGGTGGGATGTGTGGGTGAGGATGTATGTGTGGGTAGGTGTGATTGGGTGTGGAATGTGCGGTGGGTAAAGGATGTATGTGAGGGTGGGGGATGTGTGTTTGGCTGGGTGGATGGGGTGTGTGAGTGTGGGTGGGTAGATGGGAGATGTGTGTGTTGATAGGTGGATGACGGATGTGTGGGAGTAAGTGGTCGAGGGATGGGTACGTTAGTGGGTGGATATATATGAGACATGAGTGTATGGATGGGGGATGTGTGTGTGGGTGGGAAGATGTATGTGGGTGGTGCAGGTGTGTGTGGGTGGGAGGTGTGTGTCTGTGGATGGGGGATGTGTTGGTGGGTGGTGATGTGTGTATGGGGGGGGGGAGATCTGTATGTGAATGTATGGGTGTAGTGTGTGTGGGGGATGTGTGGTTAAGGGATATTGTGATTGGGGGATGGGTGATTGGGGGATGGGTGATTGGGGAATGGGTGGGTAGGCGAGTGTTTAGGTTGGTGGTGGGGATGTGTGTATATGGGCATGGGGTGGGTGGGGTGGAGGGACATTGTGTCAGTGGGGGATGTGTGAAAGTGGGGGATGTGTGAGTGGATGCTAGTTTTGTGTGTGGGTAGATGCGTGATGTGTGGGTTGGCGGGGATATATGTGTGGGTAGGTGGGGATCTGTGGTTGGGGCACGAGTGTTTGACTGCGTGGTTGGAGGTCTGTGCCTGTGTGGTGGAGGATATGTGGGTGGGTGAGTGTTGATGGGTTAAGGGATGAGTGGAGGGTGTGTGTGGGTGGGGAGATGTGTGTAGGTGGGGAATGTGTGGGTGGATGATGGGTAGGAGGGTGCATGTATGTGTGCCTGTGAGTGTGTGGTGTGTGTGTGGGGTGGGGGATGTGTATGGGGGGAGTGTGTGTGTGTGGGGGATGTTAGGTGGGGTGGAGATGTGTATGTTTGGGGAGATGTGTGCAGGTGGGTTGGGTGGGGGAATGTGGTGTGGGTTGGGGGTGGGATGTGTGGGTGTATGGTTGGGGTATGTGTCTCTAACATGGTAATATGCATGTTAGTCTTCCAACATTCATTTGACCAATGTTTTTTCCTATGTGAATGTATTATGCATTATTGAAGAACAAAAGATGAGTGATTGGAAGGGCTGAATGTTTGGCGGGCCTGCATGCCCAATTTGTTACCCTTTGAAAATAAAGTTTGTTTGTTCGTTCATTCCTGATCTATTTGCCTTACAGTTTCATCATTATCTGTTTGTGTAAATGTTTAATTCTTACCTATTTGTGTTAATGTTTCACTCTTATCTATCTGTGCTTTCAGTCTTATCTATTTGTGCTAATGTTTCATTATTATCTATTTGGGTTAGTTAAGTGCATATGCTTTACAGGACATTGCAGTCAACACCAGCATTTTTTTCTGTTGTGATCTATTGGCAAGCTTATATCTAGTAGTTTGCCATTGCTTTCTAAACGACCAGCACCCATACCATTTTGTAAAAAACCAACGCAAGACAGTCTGCTGCGAAACTGCCTGCAGCTGTGTTTTGAACACGGGTATGTGGGATCAAGAACTGCGTCCGTAACCCCTTCGCCGCGGAGCGAGCTATCTATTTCTGTAATGTTTAATAATTATTTATGTTCAATGTCTTAGTTACACGCACCTTATTTCTAACAAACAATACTTATAGAACACTTTTATATTCTTCTTCCTTTTGCTTTCCACAAACACGCATGCCAAGCTGTTGTAGGCAGCCATGATTGGCTGGATGTTGGCTGTTATTTGCTGCGGTATGCACTAGCCACTCTTAGATCAACCCTCCATGGTCTATTACAAAGTGCACAGGAGGTCTACAGTCTTTACTTTCCCTTGTGGCCCTGGTACAGAGTGTATGAGTAGTGAAAGAATTAAGTCTGCTGACACAATATCTCACATGTGGACCCTGTAACACAATATAAACTTGCTAAAAGTATGAAGTCTGCTGACACAATAGCTCACATGTGGCCCTGGTAACACAATATAAAACTTACTAAAAGTATGAAGTCTGCTGATGACTCAATATAACTTACTAAAAGTATGAAGTCTGCTGACACAATAGTTTACATGTGGCCCTGGTAACAAAATATAAACTTACTAAAGGTATGAAGGCCGGTTTCGTGGCTTAGAGGTTATGACTTTTCTCCGTAATCTCGTATACTCTCGTTGGTAACGTGATGACGGTTCGAATCAGCAGTGGTTCGAATCGCATCGGTAACTACGGGGTATGTGAGCCGGCCGCTCAGAAAGCAATGGCAAACTACTGAGCGTATCTTGCCAAGAAATCAACATACAGCTGAAAGATGCTGACGTTGACAGCGATGTCCTATAAAGGATATGCAAAATTTAGGTATGAAGTCTGCTAACTCAATAAACAGTTCATACTGAACACATTAGAACATAACAACAAACTCCAACACAATCAAATGCATCATACAGTATATAATGAATAATCAGTTAAATTATTTATTTACATATAGCATGTAAGCTCTTACGCAGTTCAGTTTCTTAAAAATGCATTAAAATACTCTGCTGCATAGCATCAACATATTTCTATTTAAATCTTACATGTTACATGTATTGTGGCAATGACAAGTTAATAGTGTATTGTTTAATCTTACATCAAGTGTAACAGTGATGAAAGCAGTTTAAAATATTTTGTTAGTAACAATTGCAATTTTACCATATAAAGTCAAAACAATTAAAAGAGATCCATTTACTTTCAAACATTTATAAAGTGATAACCACAGAGACAATAACAATTAAACATGAAATGTATTCATATTTAAACTTCACATATGATGTCTATAAGAAAACATTTTAATCATCCAACACAGTATATTTAAAAAAACTTGTATATACTTTGTCTCTAAAGTAAAAACTGACTATGGTACAAAGAAAAACAGTCAAAACTGACTATGTCACAAATTAAATCAGTCAAAACTGACTATGGCATAAACAAAATACATTCAAAACCGACTATGACGCAAACAAATACAGTCAAAACTGACTATAACACAAACAATGTAATAAAGTTAGCTTGGGTATAATACTTTTTGAATTACCGAATAAGTTTATTATTTGAGAGGAGGTAAAAATGTTCCTGTACCGTACAATAAACACGGATGTGTAAGAGACAAACAGTCCATCTCTAGAAACACATTAGTCTATTCTCAGCTCTGCTGGTGTATCTGGCTGCCGATATGCATGTGCTGCTTGGAATGCTGGTAGCTCAATAAGGGCAGCGTGTACGCGACTGATTATTGGAAACTGTGACATGTCTGCTTTGAATCTGAAAATTAGTTGATAGTAAAATCATATTAAAAATCAGCATGTACTTTGTGTGTCCGTCCGTCCGTCCGTCCGTCTATGTGCACTTGCTTGCTTTGAAGTCAAACATAGTCCATACATGTGCTATATTCTAGTGCACTAGACTGATTTTTGCATTTATATTAGCTTTCCCCTCTTACCCAGTGTCCCTCACCATCAGGCGAAACCCATTCCTGACTTCTGAAGGTACTTGTAATTTACATCCCCAAGTCATGGACGAGAAAGTCAACATTTTAGTCCAACTTGACCGGTGTAGGGATTGAACCCCACTACCTCGGCTTCAGCACACAGGAAGTTTAAGAATGAAAGATCTTATCCACTCGGCCACGCTTACTCCAATCAGCTTGTACAAGTATTTATGGTAAATACAATTTTGAACTACAGCACACACAAAAAGCAGCTGCCATCATTGAAAAAATATTTGTCAACAGTAGACAGGTACAACGTAACTGGAATCACATTTAATGATATCTTGTTGAAGAAATATTTTTCTTTCTTCTTCATTTATAATGAAAAAACATTGATTGCTTTGTGCTCATTGCCAGCAAAGCTAAGACATATGTGCCTATTGGTGACTCATCCAACAAGCTCGGCACTGTTTAGAAGTAGATTTCCTTTTCAACATCATCATCATGTGCCTTGCCAAAGAGATGTAAAGAATGAGTCCATGGGTTGTTATGATGGAGCCGACTAGTACCGGCTATCCCCAGGTCCAATTGTTCACATTCTTTGCATCTGATTGAGACTTTCTTGGCCAAATATAATATTTCTCTGGTTTGTCATATTGTTCTGGTTTGTCAGACCCTCTATTCTTGCTACATGACTCCTTGGAAAGTTTGGCTGTTTCTTAAGATGAAAATACAGCTGAAAGGGACCCTATTTGAGTCACAAGAAGACATTATGCGGAAAATAATGGCCATGCAGAGCTTTATTTCCAAAGAAGCTTTCCTGAATTGCTTACAATAATGATGGGACTACTGAGATATAGTTCCAAGAAGAGTACTTTGAAGGGGATTAGGATTTAAGACCTCCAGGTGAGTGCTTGTAGTTTTTTCATAATCAAAGGTATCATAATTTTTTAACAGATTCATATATACAGGCACCAAAATCTGTTAACTGCTTAGAGTCCCAAAAGCCTTAATCCGGCCCTAGACCTCATATACAGAGGCATCAAAATATTTTTTAAAAAATCTTCATCCAGCCCTAAACCTCGTATATGTGATGGCTTGTCAATCTCCAATTCTATGGCAGTATCTTCTAAGGGATACTTTTCAATGTACCATTTTTATATCATGGAGCAATAAAAGAATACAGTGGTGGTAGAATACCTTCAAGGTAAACTAATAATGAAAACTACAAACAAAAATAGTTACCTGTAGGCACCAAACACCTGGGGCACTAAACATAGGTCAGCTATTGTCACACTGTACCATAAGAGTAACACCTGCAGTTTGTGCCAACAAAGATTCCAGTGCTGTAAATCAGAACAAAGACAACAAGGTTATCATCAACATCATTTGTATTTAATGCACCATGCCCTGGTACCAGAACATGCATATGCTGCACATGCCTCAGATTATTTGCAAAGTCAAATAAAGGCATTGGGTGACATGAGAAAAAGTATATTTTGTACATAATATACAAGACTGCAGTGTCCAAGAGATATTATGGCGCCAATTACCAGATAATGACTGACATAGAGATGTTAGGTAGTTTATGCATTTATCTCCCTCAGACAACTCACTTCTTCTCAATCTCCACTAATATAATACTATTATTTTTTTTTAAAGTAGTTGCATATCCTTTACAGGACGTTTGCAGTCGAAACCAACATTATTTGGTCTTGTTGATGTCTTGGCAAGTTTACGTTCAGTGATTTGCCATTGCTTTCTGAATGACGACACCCATACATTTCATAAAAAACCAGCACAACGCAGTCTGCTGCCAAAATCGTGCGCAGCTGTGTTTCAAATGCAGGTATGCAGGATCATGAATCGCGTCTGTAACCCTTTCGCTACGAAACCAGCATACTACTTTTAAGTAGGTATTTTAAAATTCAGAACATAAGACTACTAATTTAGTCACCACAAACAAAGCTGTTCCTGAATTTTTATTTTTAACTCTTAGTATGAGTTGAGTTGAGTAAAAAACCGACATCACTGCACTCAAGGCATTCCCATATGCGCTTAGTCCTAATCTTCAACAGCCAGCGAAGAGTTCCATAATCTCTGTATATGATGAAAGGACATATTGTGCTAGACCCATATTTTTATAAACCCAATGGCACTGGGTGGGTAGTGCGGTTAATATCAGGCCGGCTGCTTTTACTTCTCAAGACATCACCTGGTACCCATTTTAGACTGGGTCAACCTGGTAGCCCAGGTAAATATTCAAACTCCGCTGAGTACATGGTGCTCTGTATAACTGGCTAAAATAAATCCACCTCAAAATGACCAAACTCCACTTAGAGTGACTCCAGTAGTTGAGGCTTTCATTACAGTTCATATTAAGCAAAATGTCGCTCATTTCCTATTCCTGGAGCTGTGGTAGCACAGTAGATAGCATGTCTGCCTGCTGGCCTGGAGGCATGTGTTTTGAATCCCATAAAGGCAGATGTTGTTATTTAATTGACCAGGGCTCCCAGGTCGCCACAGTCTAAAATGGGTACCAGGATTGTCTTGGAAATTAAAGGTGGTCAGTGTGACCTTGACATATCAGCCGTAGAGTGCCGACTGACTAGTCTACACAAATATAGGGCTAGCATCATATATTCATACTCCTCAAGGGTTTTTAACTATTTTATTTATTTAATTCCAGCATTTCTACAAATCACACCCGGTAATCTGTGTGTTGACATGCAGTGGAATATTCCGTTTTAAGTCAGTGTGAAGCAATGGTCTTTAAATTACTATTATGCAAAGAACAATATTTTGGCCCACAACTGCTTCATTTGAGGACAAGCTCTATGGAGATGTCAATAAGCTCAAGTTAACTGTTGCTTTCTTTAACTTTATTCAGGTTGACATCTAAAGGTGCATGAAGAAGTATTTAGACTGCCAAATGTCATGCCACAGTGTGTCGATGGCAAAAGTGTCCCAGTGGCATGAATTGGAATATTGCTTGGCTAGAAAATCCATTACGTGGAAAGTCTGAATCGAAAGCCCATTGCATGAGCGTCATCAAAGGTGGAAAAAGTGTCCCAGTGGCACGAAGTGGAATATTGCTTGGATAGCAAATTCATTACGTGAAAAGTCTGAATCGAAAGCTCACTGTGTGGATGTCATCTGCAGACTGCATTCTCTGCTTTCTGAAGGAACAACCTGTGGTGAACAGAAGGCCAAATATACAAAACTGAGGCCACGCAGCCATGTGCAGGACGTGACGATCCTTGGGTAAGCCTAGTGCCAGAGCATTATGTATGACTCTGCAATTATAAGAAGCCTCCTTGGATGGCGGGCATGTCCATGGTCTGCCCCTGCCTTCCTTTGAGGACTGACCGGGATGTCTTCAGCTGTTCTAAATGGGCCAGATGGAATGGGGGATAACACCACAACAGTGAGAGTCAAACATCCTATGAAACACCTGGGAAGTTAACCTGTCAACCAAATTCCTTAAGAAGTCGGATGTGTCAGTCGAGATCAGGCAGCTAACTGATGCTGACCCCATTAAATAGCAAATACCGTTTTGTTTAAAGAAATAGGGACCTAGTACTACAATCCCAAATATGCCACAAACAGATCCTGTAAACCTGAACGCAACTCCGATAGATGATTATGTGACACTTGAGAAATACCTGTTTTAACACTTCATCTGAGCACAGTGATTACACTCTATTCATGAGCAAAAAACGTATGGGTGGTTGTGAATCCTCTAGAAGATATGTAAGTCTGATTCACTGGTGTTCTAGAAGCCTTGAAGTGTAGTGGTTAGACTCTCGCTGGCTGGCCATAGGTCATCAGGACTCAATCCGCACTGGGCAGATGTGAATGTAAACAAATCTGGACCTTGCATTCCAGGAGCTTAAAATGGTACACGAAGCTTGGAGGTCAAGGCTCGCAGGGATGAGACTGACCACATCACCCATAGAATGTGCTTGGTGTATATACATATGAGTTGTTTAGCACCTTATGCACCAATGTATCCTGAAGCATAACAAGGGTCACTATTGGTGCGGGAGATGATCATTGGGCCGTGCAAATGGCTTGAATGTAGAGTATGTTGGTAGTCAGCGATTTTTCTACCACATACAGTACCAAAGTGCCATCTCATGAGTCTGTGTCGCAGAGCTGACTCCTTCCCTTCTCCAAGCACAGAAACAGGCAAAGTGTGCAAGACTGTTACTGAATTTCATATCTGTGACAAGGCATATGTATAATATAACCAATTCATGATTCCGCACAGCACATACAGACTAAGTCTTAGATTAATAATATTCCTTCTTCTGTCGCCTCTGCTACTGAGTGAGTACGTAGAGCGACACTGTGAGCTGTGGATGTCATGTGGAGTGCTTGTGACATCTGTCGCGGTCTGTTCGTGACGTGAACATGCATGTTCTGAAAAATAATGGCTGCCGGTGCTGAACTAACTCGGGATTGCCTGATGCAGTACAATGTGAGGCTGCTGGTTTTCTAGCGGACTGCCGACTCCATTCGACGATGTACTGTAGTTTTCGTGGCGGACTTTGTCATGTTGCAGTCTATGGCAGTCGACATTATGCATAGTATACCTATGCGGGCTGAGTGGTTTAGTCGAGACTCTGTCTGTTACACGTTTTACATGGGGCACGTGAGAAGCATTTTGGATTGATATCATTGGCAGAGTAAGGAGCATGATGGGGGCAACTATGCTGTGAGTTGGATCGCGGATTAACTCAACAACAAATATTCCTTCACCGGTTAATAAGACCTCTCTTCATTGTCAACAACTCCACAACAATATGCTGGGGACGAAAGAAACTGTAATTATAACAAACAAGTCCTTCGCAGCAGCCAAACTGTGGGTCTGTGACTAGTGTTAGGACCATCATATATTTATGGCCTGAGTGCCTGAGGAATAGGTGACCAGTTTTTCTTTCCGTAGTGAGCGGTTAGCCAGTATCGAAACCTCATCTGACCTCACATCATAAATTTTCAGGCAGCTTCCTACAAACCATTCATGGTAACTCACCAACTAAAAGTACCTTTAAATCCATATTCAATATGATGTTTAGCCCATTCATAGCCTTCTCTCCCACCATGTTAAAGTTGTATTGTTCTGGAAAGGCTGTATTCCACTGTTAATGATCTCTGCCATTGCTCTAACCTGCATTAAAATTAAGAACATTTAATAGTGACATGTTTAAATGTTACTGTCTGCATCAACATGAACAGTTGCATGTTTAGATGTTACTGTCTGCATCAACATTAATAGTTACATGTTTAGATGTTACTGTCTTTGTACACTTCAGATGTCAACCTGAACATGTTAAAGGGAGGTCAGCTTGGTTGAATGGATAAGAGTGTTTGTTCTTAAAACATCCAGTGTGCTGTGTAAACAGTGGGA